>PVKZ01003142.1:0-155112 GCA_004027375.1 Macroglossus sobrinus
TTTTTGGAGAGGGGAATGGACACAGGTGACTTTTCTAGATCTCTGCAGTGACTATGATATGACCTAAAAATGCCTTCAGTATCTCTTGGTATGGCTAATGCCACTATGGTTTATTTGTTGCCCACATTCATCACTGAAGAAAATCCTTAATATCACTTAGAGGTTAATGAAAATAAAGACAGAATTATTTTCCCATACAAGTTCGAGGTTAAGAAATCCTTAGTGAAAACAGAGATGGTGAAGATGGAAGAAATTTAAACTGAGTGTCTTAAACCCTGCGCAAGGACACCTCAGCCCCTCCATGCCAGGACTTGCTGACAAGTTCCTGTTTTGCCCCGGCTGCAGCTCTCTGTGCTTCCTCAGCCTTGACCTTAAGAAAGAAGCTGGCTATGAGTAGCACTGGACAAAGGCATAGTCCAGACCACGAGGGACAGAGGAGAGTCCTGGAATAAATGCAGATTGGCAGGAGCCTAAAATCTCATCCAGGTGTACCCATTTGGTTTCCAGACATTGAGACATCGGAGGAAGTTAAGTGCCCAGCGTTTCGCCACTCATTCGGGGCAGAGCCGGAGGTCCATCTTCCATTTGAGCCTAGAGGACAAACAAGAAGAAACGTGGTAAGGGAGACTTCCTCAAAGCAGGCAAGGGACTCTCTGGGGCCTTACTAAGTCACCAGGGAGCCATGATAGAGAGTCTAGTTTCTTTGGTAGGGTTGAACTTCTGAGGTGCTCAGGGTAGACCTCCCAAGAAAATTATATTAGAGCCAAGACCTGGAAAAGACAGGGAGTGACACAGGAAGACATCAGAAAGAGGAAATCGCCAGTGCAAAGACGCCAAGGTAATGAGGCACCCAGTGTATTTCCAGAAGGAAGCCAGGGTCCATTCAGGAAAACAGCAACCACAGCAGTTATTCTAACTGAGAAAACTCAGTGCAGGGAATTGAACAGGTCCTGGAAGAAGGAAAAGGCAAATCACAGACAGCATAACCTCAGGAAGCAGCTCCCGAGCTGGGGGCGCAGAGATCCTCATGAACGTGTTTAGGGGGAGTAGAGGAAAAGGGGAATGACAACCATGGTCTGGTGCTGTTCCTAAGGACATCTGGACGAGGGTTAAATATTAAAAACCAGAAGCTCTTCCTTGATAGGGCCACTACTAGTTGACTAAGCATGCTTTGACCCTTTTTGACAGCTGGAGACACACCACCAGCAACACCCTCATCCTACCACGCCAAGAATTCCAAGCAGTACCGCCTGCTCTGCTTCTAGAAACGAAGCCATCCAAGAAATCAGGCTGAGAGCACCCATCCCCACCAGACCCTGTACTGTGATAGCATGAGACCAGTGGCATGAGAATTTTGCTACCATCCCCACCTTTCCTTTTAAACCAAGAAAGCCCACTTTTAGGCTAAAAGAAATCTCCTCTACTCTACCTATGCATTCACATAGATGAAAACTTTTCGTCCTCACTTCATAATCTTACGATTTCGCAATGAAATCTCCCCTTCATTTTAATAAGTTATCTCTAAGATAATTTATCCCTACATTAGAGAAAATGAAGACATGGAGTGGGAATGGCCAGTTAAATAATGTCAGATGCTCCAAGGAGCAGTCTGATTCTCACGTGACCCTGGGGAGACGTGATGGACAGAAAGAGGCGTGGCACAGTTTTCCCTCTAGTGTGACTGCAGTAGATCTGCTGGTGCCCTACCCAGATCTCCTAACTGGGCTAGTGCACCAGATCCTGAGTGTTGGCTCCTCACACCTACATCCTTCTCCTGCTCTTGGCTGAGTACAGCTGCCTTGCCTGGAGATGCCTAGGAAGTGATGCACCATCCTCAGAAGGCAGCCTATAACCAATGACCAACGGGTGTGGGAGTGTGACAACCTAGCCCCCTTGCTGTGTGTGTGTGAGGGGATCTACATTCCAGAGCTCCTCGGGCATCAGGCTAAGACTAACCTTAATCCAAACCCACGTCTTCGCTTGGCCCTTCCCTCACTTCCTTAAAACATCTTGCCCAAGATTTACCATTGCAGGCTCTGCTTCTGGAAAACTATTTGTAAAATAGTGTCCTGTGAGATGATTGATAAGAAATGTTTCATGGTCAAATAGTCTGAGCAATTCTGAAGATTTTATTCCTCTTCCTAAGTGTCAAAATGCATATTAACAGTTCTGACAAATATGGGGAGGAAGAAACCTGCTTGACAATGCTTAATCCTGTGAGTACCAATTAACATCATATACTTTAGGGAAACCACGCAAGCACTGTGCCCCAAGGGGCCAGTCAAGTTCAGGAGGAGTGGGATGGGGGAGGGAAAGGGATACTGGGACATCACTGATCTAGCATATTCTAAGACTATTCTGAGGCTGGCTTTAGGGTTTGGATTCAGCTTGGTTGGGGATTAGAGAGAGGATTTGTTCTGTGCCTGACTTGTAACCCTGGGGAAGCTTCCAGATAGGCAGCTCCCTGAGTCCAACCCTGAATACAGACGACGAGGCTGGTGCCACTGTTGACCCACAGTCACGACTCCTTTGTACCTTACTGTCCTCAAGGGCCACACAGGATGACCACCTCTCCTCCTTTCACTCACAAATGGGAAGAGCACTGTTTGACTATCGATGACTTTTGGCTTTTTCTTCACTGAAGAAATTCCAAAGCCAAATTCATTCTAGGAAACCAGTTTATTGTTCTTTATTAACAGAGTGGGCTGGCCGGTCCACAGTGATGGGACACACACAACATCAACATGAGCATGGCGATGCTGGAAGAGCAGAGGGTGATCAAGGGAGCAGGGCAGGCAAGACAAAGCCAGTCTCTTCAAGTTGGGGGCCCTTCCTGTCCCTGATTCGGGGTGATATTGAAATCTGCTGGAACTACAGGATGATTCCCTGAGAGACTTTCATAATCCTCCTTTTAGGGCCTTGCTCCCTGGTGCATTCCTGGCATTTTCATCTGCTTAGAGAATGTGACCTCCCTGGCTACTCCTTATGAAGACTGTTGGGCCTAACTGGATAAATGAGTGGTGACCTCACGTGCCTAAGGCCCTACTTTTGAGGCTCTCAAGACTTTAAAGAGCATCCAAATGAGGGAGGTGTCTTCTGTACCCAACCTCCAAGGCTACCCTGAAAACTCTGAGCCTTCAAACCCCTAAACTGCAAATAAACAGCCAAAGCACACTAAAGAGATGAATTTGAAATGTATATAAATATCTGATTACACAATTCCACTGAAGATTATAATATTATATACGAAACCTACTTGAATAAGCCAGTTTATATCTAACCAATAATTGAATTGTCCCCAGATGTGAAAAAGTCATGGGAACCAGTGGTTGGGATGTAGGTCTGGAAAGAAATAAAATAAAATAAAAACCTGATCAGAATACCAGCCCATATTGACTGGAAGTGATATAGGTCTAATAAAAAGACAGATAATAACACATGTTGGTGAGAACATGGAGAAACCCAGTACACTGTTTGGAAAACAGTCTGGCAGTTCCTCAAAATGTTAAACATAGAATCATCATATGACCCAGCAATTCTACTTCTGGATATATATACTCAAGAGAAATAAAAACATAGGTCTGTAGAAAAACTTGTACACAAATGTCCAGAGCAGCACTATTCATAACAACCAAAACATAGAAACAATCCCAATGGATAAATAAATGTGGTGTATCCATAACATGGAATGTTATTCAGCCACAAAAAGAAATGAGTTTCTGATACATCCTACAACATGCATAAACCTTGAAAACATTATGTTCTGTGATTAAAGATGATCATAGTAGCAGCTGAGTACTATCTTCCCAAATCAAACAAATTAAACAACAAAAAAAAATGGTACCTATTGCTTGGCACTGTGTTCTTTTGTTTGTTTGTTTGTTTTTAAATATAAAATGTTATTTAGATGTCCTTGGAAGAAGTGAAAGAAGCCAGTTACAAAAGACTACAAATTGTGTGATTCCATTTACATAAAATGTCCAAAATAAGCTAATCTATGAAGACAGAAAGTACATTGGTGGTTACCAGTGGCTGGGAGAAGATGGGGATGTTGGAATATATTAATTGCCTAGGACTTCCAAAACAAATCACAACAGAAGTTTAGTCTCACACAGTTCAGGAGGCCGGAAGTCCAAAATCAAGGTGTTGGCAGGGTTGGTTCCCTCTGGAAGTCTGAGGAAGTCTCCATCCTGTGCCTTCCTCTTGGCTGGTTGTCAGCAATCTTTTGGTGCCCCTGGGCTTGGAGTTTTATAGCTCTCATCACTGCCTCCATCTTCACATTGCTTTTTCTGTGTCTCTGCAAATTATACTTGTCTGTTTCATATAAAGACACTCATCGTTGTATTTAATGACCCTAATCCAGAATGATCTCATTTCAAGATCTTTACATTAACTACATCTGCAAAGACTCTTATTCCAAACGAGGTCACATTTTGAGATTCCAGGTGGGCGTGCCTTTGGGGGCCAAAATCAGCCCACTCCAGTGGGTGATGGCTATAGGATGCAGGGTTTCTTTCTGCGGTGATTTCTGGGGTGATGAAATGCTCTAATTGTGGTAATCGTTGTCTGTCTTGGTGAATGTACTGTAAGCTGTCGAATTGTACATTTTAAATGGGTGAATTGTATGGTGTGTGAATTCTATCTTGATGAAGCTGTTATTTTGTTTAAAGAGTCACAACATCTAATTGCACCCCCTATTACTATGAGTAATAGATCTGTTTCTTCATAGAGTCAGGGATGATTTAAAACAAACAAAGCATTGCTTCTTTCCTTGAATCTCTAGCATAGTAAGGCTCCCTAAAAATAAAGCTATTTATTGACTATCTCACTCATGAAGTGGTTTGTGACAAAGAGACAGAAAATTGGCTGGTTAGCAATGTCTTTTCAAAGTCCTTTAGAACTTAAAGTTTATCATCGTAGCAGCTGAGTATTATCTTCCCAAATCAAAATAAATAAATAAAAAAACAATATCTATTGCTTGGCACTGTACTTTATAAATTGTTATTTAGATGTCTTTGAAAGGCAAACAGCTTTTTATCAGTGTTTATCTACTACTCACTACATCATGTAAATATTAAGCACATGAGGCCAAATATTAAGATTAAGGTTCAGATATCTGAATGCCCCTTACTTTGATTTGGTCTTTTACTGGAAAGCCAAGACTTGTCTGGCTGTCAGATTTTCACAGGATAGAGAGGTAATGTGATGTGCTCCATGCTTTTAAAATATTCTGAAGGGAGAAAAGCCCACAGCAAGCCAGCACCCTTGCATGTCCTGTTGACCTCTGGAGAGAGTGAGCACCAGTTCAGATGCCACTTCCTCCACGAAGGCCTCCCTGATGCCACAGACAAAGCTCTCCTCCCTGTATACTCCTGTGGTACTTGGCATAGTCCTCATCACATAGCCTGGTCCAGCATAGATTTTCAATAAACTAGTTAAACATAATCCAAATAAAGTAGGTTTTATAGGAAATTATGTGGAAGCCACTAATGCAAGCCACCTATGGAAACTTAAATTTTCTAGTATCTCCATTTTAAGAAGATAAAAAGAAACAGGTGAAATTCATTTTAATAATAAATTTTATTTCACTCAATAGACCCAAAGTATTATCAAGACAATATTCTATCATTATAGAAACCTTTAATGAGATACTTTCTTTCTTTTGTAAATGCATTAAGTCTTTGAAATCCAGTGTGTGTTTTACATTGACAGCACATCTCAATTTGGACCTGCCATATGTCTAGTGTTCAGTAGCCACATGTGACCAGTGGCTCCCATATTCTGCAGCACAGATTTAGGGCATCTACTACACAGTAGCCACTATGCTGAACACTTTATACCCACATCACCGCAAGAAAAACAACCATAATCTGCCTTACTGCATGCTTCATACTTAAGCCATGCCAGGCATTATGCTAAGAGCTTCACTTGGATTATTGCATTAATCTTCACAGCAGCCATATGAATACACACCATTACTATGCTCATTTTCCACATGAGGGAAATAGGGATTAAAGATATTAAGAGACCAGCCCAAAGCTGCACAGGAGGCAAAAGAACCAGGCCAGGATGCCTTAGGCAGAAGCTACTTTCATGAACAGCTTCCATGTGGTAGCTCCAAATCCTCACACCCGTCTTGCAAAGCAGGTTATTATAAGTCTTTCTGGAAAATAAGTCTATATGTATACTCTTCAGTCTGAGTTAGTAAAGACCGAGCTCTAAATATGCATTTATTTTCACCAACTGTATCCTCACCACCATAATATCACTGATTGCTTAATATATCACCAAGAAACAGGGTGTAAGCTCAGTTGCACCCACCTATTTGCGTTTAGTTCAGGAATTTAAGATGGTAATTTACTTCCCTATTAATTTATGATTTCCAGTTATTCTGGTTGTTAATTTTAAAGCAGAGAACAGAACAGGAAATGGCTGTTTTTACTTCTATCCATGTTTTGCAATGTGATTTGATTGGTTCTCACAAAAGCTTAAGATCCTTTAAACCACATCACCTTCAACATTCTCCAGTAGCACGCAGGACATTGCAAAAAAGAAAAATGCTGCTTTATGGCAAGCAAGGGCATTAAGCTCTTATGGCAACTTCTAGACTATTTGAACGTGAGATTCCTAATATTAAGGGTGTTTTCCACTTTCTTAAGGACAGTGGGTAGAGAAAGCAAGAGAAGAGTGATGTGACCCTTAGTTGTAATTCTGGAGTCCTTAACATGTCTAGTATCCTGTAAATTCTACTGTTTTGCCTGCTCAGTAAGGCTGATTTTAAAATGTGGTGGTGGACCAATGATTTTGAAGTAGTGGCTTCTCAAGTTTTAGGGTTTGGTAAGAATTACTTGGAGATGCTTATAAAAATGCAGATTTTTGCCCCAATCCTCTGAGATGATTCAATATGTCTTTAAGGTAGGCTCATGAACCAACAGAACCTCCAAAAAAATGAAAAAATGAAAAAATGAAAAAGCAATGAAAAATTGGTCGAATTTTTCAGAATTCTAAAAATTAGCCAAAATCTTGCAGCAGTCAAGGGAGCGTTTCTTAAATCTTGGTGAGGATGGCGAGCATTGTGGCATTTTAACTTGCTCTGATCCTAACCCTCTCTCTCCATCTTCACAGTAATCTTGAAAACAAGTAGTCTGAAATCCTGGGGAAATCCAGTCATCTGGCAACTGGCAGAGGGGGATGGGGTTGGAGCTCCTTCAAAGCCTCTTTCCCAGAAAATTTTTATGATTTGACCTGTATAGTGGTTCCCCAGAAGTCCACTTATTTCACCTGACCTGAAGCTCACCCAGTGAAAAAAAGTCTTTTCTCCAGGGGTATTTGTTAAAAGCATTTAAAGACAATTATTTAATTTCATAGTTGCCTGAGGTGGTGGATAACAGCTAGGGCAAATAGGCTTTATTTTAAAAGGAGTGAGGAGCTTAAAAGGATAAGCTGGGCTATAAGATTTTCATAGAGCTGTGATGAGCTCCAATACATTTTGAGGAATTTAGAAAGCCATACATGTGTTGGGTTTGTGCGTGCTCAAAGATGACATGAGAAAGCCCTAAATTCTCACCTCTGGCTGACCTTGAAGCTCTGCAGAAGCAGGAAGTAAAGGTTAAGATGGAGTGATCGACTACCTAGCTGAATATTGAAAGCAAGCCTCAACACACACACAAAACCCGTTGGCAAAGACTTATTGATTCCAGTCATCTAAGAAAATCTTTTTCCAATAATTAGTTGACACTAAGCAAATCAAGCAGAGACCTCAATGGCCAAACATGAACAAGAGGAAAGTGTAGAGAAATTTGATTTCAAGATTATATTACGTTAAATTTCCAATTTTCAATAAAAAATTATGAGACGTACAAAGAAACAAGAAAGTATAGCCTATAAACAGAAAAAAAAAGAAATCAACAAAAACTATTCTTGAAGAAACCCAGACATTGGACTCCCTAGACAAATATTTTAAATATGTTAAAATAATTAAATGAAACATTTATAAAGAACTAAAGAAAAGTTTGAGAAGGCTACCTCCACAAATAGAAAATATCAAGAGATAAAATTTATGAAAAAGAACCAAATACCAATTCTAGAGTTGAAAATCACAATAACTGAAATGAAGAACTCACTAGAGGAACTGAACAACGTAATTAAACAGGAAGAAAAAAGAATCAGAGAACTTTCAGATAGGTCAACAGAGATTATCCAGTCTGAGAAAGAGAAAGAAAAATTAATGGACAAAAATGAACAGAGCCTCAGAGACCTCTGAGTCACCATTAAGTGTGCCAACATAATGGGAGTCCCAGAAGAACAAGAGAGAAAGGAACAAAAAGAATATTTGAAGAATAATGGCTGAAAATGTCCCAAATTTCATTTTAAATATGCAGATTCAAAAAGCTCAACAAACTCCAAATAGAATAAACAGAAAAAAGCCTGCATCAAGGCACATCATAATGAAACTTTTAAAAGACAATCTCAAAAGTAGCAAGAGAAAAGCAACTCATCACGTTCGAGGGAGCTGCAATAGGATTAACAGCTGGTATTTCATCAGAAGCCATGGAGGCCAAAAGGCAATGGTATGACATACTCAAACTGTGAAAAGAAAAACTGTCAATCAGAAGTCTATATTTGACAAAACTACCCTGCAAAAAATGAAGAAAAAATTAAGATATTCTCAGAAAAATAAAAGCAGAGAATTCATTACTAGAAAACCTGCTCTGCAAGACATACTAAAGAGAGTACTTCAGGCAGAAATGAAAAGACACGGTACTGTAACTTCAGTCTACATGAAGAAATAAAGAAAGTAAAGACAATTATATAGGAAACATAAAAGACATTATTAATGTATTCTTTGTCTCTTTTTTTCTCCTATCTGATTTAAAAGACAACTGCATAAAACAATTATTATAATCAGTGTGGATCTGTATAATTTATAAAAATGAAACCTGTATAACAATAATAGCACAAGGGAAGGGGAGAGAATGAAACTATATAGGAGCAAAGATTTGTGTATTAATGTGATTAAGTTGTATTAATCAGAGCCAGATTCTCATAGGGTAAGATGTTAATTGTAGTTCCCAGGGCAACCACTAAAAAAATAAACCTCAGAAATAAATTAAAATACAAAGAAATTAAAATAGCACACTAGAAAATATCTATTTAACACAAACAAAGGCAATAACTGGTGTGTTTGAGGAAGAGGTAGACCAGAAAGCTTGGGGAAGAGCTGTGTAGTGTGAGGAGATAAAATTGCAGATGTGAGTAGGATCTTAATGGTCATGCAAAGCCTTGTAAGCTATGGCAAGGAGTTTGGAGTCTGTGCAAAGGACTGAAGTACTGTGGATGCTGGTGTCTCTATCTCTCCTTTGTCTCTGTCTCTGTCTCTCTCTTTCTCTCCCATTGACAAAATGAAGAGCAGGCCGAGAGAGTCTTGAGTGTGCCTTCCACCTCCTGGTGACTCTTGATTGATACAAGTGTAGGAGGGTGTCGAATGAAACTAAGATAGTACAGCTAGGTTAAGACAAATAATTATTCAAGAAAAGAACTTCTGTTAATGCATAAGAATAACGTATAATTAACTGTTTTGTTGTGTTGCCATAGAGGTGAACATTTTCCATACAAATTTTCTACAATTTTCCTGTATTCTTGCTCAGGCTGCTCATTTATTCATTTTCATTTTGTGTGAAGTCAAATGTTGACTTGAATGCCTTCTGGGATATCACAGTGCTTGTCAAAGAGGCTTAATTTTGTAATACTTCTTGTATAAAATACTTCTTGATGACTTCCAGAACCAAATCCCTCCAAATCCTTTCCTACTGTCTTGGCATGACTCCTGAAAGGTAAAGCCAGAACTAATCTTTGCTCTTCATAAAAGCTACAGGAAACAGGACAGGGCCAGTTCCTACAAGCCTGTCACTGTGAGAGCTGAGTAACTAGAGACCTGAGGGGGTTAGGATTACTGTGTTAAAAAGCAGTTGTTGAAGAGACTCACAGTGAAATTTATAGGACACTTCAGAGAAAGCTGAAGGCTTGCACCTCAGATTTAAGAAGAGAGATTTTTCTATTCTAATTGCACTTTTAAGAATGGTACTTCATGCCCCATGCCTTGTCTTTGTCAGAGCTTCCAAATTACAAGAACAGCATCCAACTAGTTAAAAGGAGAATTTAAATGGGAAACTTCTTTACCTCACATCACTTTCTACAATTCTTATAACATACTCATTCTTATCCTACTTCCCCTTTTATTCCATCTTCTATAAAGTATGTTGACTGCTTATGAGAGTTCATTCATTAATTTAACAAACATTTACTAATGCACTACCTCATTTTTTTTTTGGTCTGTAAAGCTGACTGTGTTAGTCATGGTTTTTGGTTGCAAGTAGCAGAAACAATTCTACACACACACACAGCAAGAATATTCTGGAAGAAGCAGATGGGAGGCAAGAGAACTAGGCTTGGAAAATGGACAGAAAACAGGGTAGCATTAGAGGGCCAGCGAGTAGGAGGACAACCACCATTTTTTAGCAGAAACCATTTGGTCAGGATGCTACTGTGACTGCCACAATAGGCCACTGCTGGATACCACCACAACCATGAACAAGGCCTGACCATCTCATTATCATTGTGTCGCTAGCTCGATAGTCTGTGCCTGCTCTAGATGGGAAAAGTAATTGGCCAAGCCAGTTCCTGTGTCCAAGCCCTGATGGCTCAAGATAAGAAAAGAGTGTTTCTTGTCCTTTTATGCTTCCATGGGGGGAGGTAAACTTATATAATGGCAAGGAGAGGAGGGAGCTCAAAAATAGGAAGGGCCTTGAAAGCCAAAAACAACTACACATTTCAATAAGTAAGACACTGACCTTGTCCTTCAAAAGTTCCCAGTCTTGAAGAGAGACACACGATAAATAAGTCAAACCCAACATGGAATAATAAACACGATACCAGAGACATCAAGAAAAAGTACAGGGCCAAGGTTTCAGGCACAAGCTCTGGAGTCACATGAACTGGAGTTAAGCTTTGGTTCTGCTAGATGTAACCTCTAGTTGCATCATCACTTATAAAGAGGAGTTAGTTAATAACAGTCTCTTTGGAGGGTTGTTATTAAAGTAGATAAAGCAGTTAGCATAGGGCCTGGTACACAGTAATACTACAATAAATATTAGCAATGATTATTATTATAGAGTCATGGGAGCTCTACCAGACTGGCTAAAAAGTGCACTGTTTACTCACACAAAACTCAGACCTATCCTCTCACATATTTACAGAAATGGGATTCATTTTAACTTCATCTTTGGAAGCAGATAAGCAACTGCCTAAAGCAGGGCCACAGACTAGAGCATAACTTCTAATCGGTTCCCTGATTCTTCATTTAATTCATAAATTAAAAAAAAAAAAGGGCCGGGTGGGGCAAAGACAGGTCATAATACTTGCATCAGATTCTTGGAAGGTTAAGCAACTGCAGAAACAAAGTTGGGAGCCTCCGCACTAGAAGGAAGCTATGCAGAAAGCTTTTGAGAATCACGATGTTGGGGGAGGAACTGGAATTACATGCACATACCCAAATACGGATGTCCAAGAAGTCCAGCTGAAGTTTTAAACACATTACCCACTTCCTTGGCTCTCCTTCATCCTGTCATTATCTAATATTCTAGGATTAAGAGAAGAGTGTTTCTCTTTATGTGTCCACAGACTTGTCCTATGATCTCTGTAAAGTCGGATAATCTTCTCATATGTTGGTTTTATCCTCTACAGCAACAATGTCCTCTAGAACTTTCTGTGGCTTTGGAAATGTTCTACATCTGTACTGTTCAAATTAGTACCACTTAGGTATTGAGTGCTTGAAATATGGCTAGTGTGATTTAAAAACTAAATTTTTAATTTTAATTCATTTTCATTTAAACAGTTGTGGCTAATGGTTACCATGTGGGATGGTTAATTTTATGTATCAATTTACCTAAGGGATGATGCCCAGATAAGCTGATAAAACATGTGCTCATGAGGGTGTTTCTGGAAGCAATTAGCATTTGAATCAACAGTAAAGAAGACTACCCTGACCACTGTAAGTGGGCGTCCACCAATCTTATATTTGAGGGCCCAGATATAACCAAAAGGTGGATGAAGAGCTAATCACAACACCTTTAGAATTTTGGAGCAAGAGCCCAGTATCATCTGCAGATAACTACCCTTCTTTTGAGAAATAGCACTTGGCCTGCTACTGGACCTTAGTAGAGACTGAACACTTGACCATGGGCAACCAAGTAACCGTGTAACCTGAGCTGTGATGACTTAACAAGCCATAGAGTTGAGTGCACACAGCAACACTCCAGCCTCAAATGGAAGTGGGACATATGCAATCAGGCCAGGTACAACTCAGTTACCTGATGAAGTGGCCCATATGCCTATAGTCCCCGCCCTTACTACACTACTCTCTCCCAGGGTGTACCTTTGGCTTCATGGGGAGCTCCCTATAATCAGTTGACAGAGGAAGAAAAGACTCAGGCCTCATTTACAGATGGCTCTATATGATATACAGGCACTACCCAGAAGTGGACAGCTATAGCACCTGTCTGGGACAACCCTGAAGGACAGTGGTAAAGGGAAACCCTTCCAGTGGTCAGAACTTCGGACAGTGCATCTGCTTGGGAGCAGAAATGGTCACATGCACAATTACATACTGATTCATGGTTTGAGTGGATGGTCAGGGACTTGGAAGGAACGTGATTGGAAAACTGGTGATAAAGAAATCTGGGAGAGAGGTATGTGGATAAATCTCTCTGAATGTGCAAAAAAAAAAAAAGAAAAAAGAAAAAGGAGACATTTGTTTCTCATGTGAATGCTCACTAAAGAGTGACCTCGGCAGAGGAAGATGTTAATAATCAAATGCATAGGATGACCCATCTGTAAATACCAGTCAACCACTTCCCTTACTCATTTCTCTGATCACCCAATGGACTCATGAACAAAGTGGCCAAGTGGAGGGATGAAGGTAATGCATGGGCTCAGCAACATGACTTCTGCTCAACGAGACTGACCTGGCTGAGTGCCCAGTCTGCCAGCAGCAGAGACCAATACCAAGTCCTTCATACGGAACCATTCTGCAGGGTGCCCAGCCAGCCACCTGGTGGCAGGTTGATTGCATTGGACTGCTTCCATCATGCAAGGGGCAGCATTCCGTCTTTAGTGCAATAGACACTCTGTATTTGCCTTCCTTGCACGCAATTCTTCTGACAAAACTACCATCCGTGGACTTATGAAATGTCTTATCCACCAGAATGGTACCTCATCACACGGCATTGCTTCTGATCAAAGAACTCACTTCACAGCAAAAGAAGTGAAGCAACAGGCCCACACTTATGAAATTCACTGGTCTTACCACAGTCCCCACCACCCAGAAGCAGCTGGCTTGATAGAACAGTAAACTGGCCTTTTAAAGACTCAGTTACAGCACCAGCGAGGCAGCAATACCTTGCAGGGCTGGGGCAAGGTTCTCCAGAAGGCTGTGTATGCTCCAAATCAGTGTCCAACATATGGGGCTGTCTCTCCAATAGCCTGGATTCACGGGTCCAGGAATCAAGAGGTGGAAATGAGACTGGCACCAGTACTATAAACCCCAGTGACCCATTAGCAATATTTTTGCCTCCTGTTTATACAACTTTATGCTCTGCTGGCCGAGAAGTCTTAGTTCCAGAGGGAGCAATGCTTCCACCAGGTGACACACAACAATGATTTTATTGAACTAGAAGTTAAGCCTGCCACCCAGCCATTTGGGCTCCTCATGCCTCTGAAGGGAGTTCCAGTATTGGCTGGTGTCCTGGCCACCAAGGACAAACTAGACTACTATTCTACGATGAAGATAAGGAAGAGAAGGTCTGGAACACGGGAGATCCCTTACAATGTCTCTCTGTATTACCCTGCCCTGTGATTAGGGTCCATGGAAAACAGCAACAATCCAATCTGGGTGGGACTTCTAATGACCCAGACTCTTCAGGAGTGAAGATCTGAGTCACTTCGTCACATTAAAAACCACAACCAGCTGAGGTACTTGCTGAAGGCAAAGAGAATACAGAATGGGTAGTAGAAGAAGGTAGTTATACATACCACCTACGACCATGTGATCAGTCACAGAAATGAGGACTTTAATTGTGATGAGTATTTCCTTATTTTATGAATAGGTCTGTTACATTATTATATTGTTATTATTGTTATATGTATTGCTTAATACATATATTAAGCAAGTGTCATTGTTACATATTATGTATAATATTATAGATCTAGATCTAGATCTAGATCTGTATGTTTTCTGTCTCCACCCTATTGGTTCTCTTTCTCTGGATAACCCTGACTAATACAAGAACCATGAGTCACAAGCCAGGGCCCCAAAGGAACCCTTGGTAAGGACAGTGTATGGCTTGGGTGATAGCATAATAAATTCTAATAAGTCCAGTGGGAGACACACATTCTGGAAATAAATAATAACAACAGCTAACATTCATGACATTCTTATTTTGTGTAGACACTGTTCTAAATATTTTATGTGACTCGTTTTTTTATACCACTTTATTGAAATATAACTCACATACCATATAACTTACCCATTTAAAGTATACAATTCAATGGATTTTGGTATATTTACAGAGTTGTGCAAGTATCACCAGAACTTTAGAACATTTTCATCACCCCAAATAGGAAGTCTCTTCCCATTTCCTCACAAGCCCTCCAGCCCTTGGAAACCATTTATCTCCTGTGTGCCTCTATGTTTGCTTATTCTGAACACTGTATAACTCATTACCTTCACAAGCACCTTATAAAGTAGATACTATTATTGTCCTCATTTTACAGATAAGGAAAGAGAGGCACAGAGAGGTTAAGTAAAGTGGCACAGGTAACACAGGTGGAAAGTGGAAGATCGGGAATATACTCTGTCTCCAGTGCCCACACAACATCCTCCAGTTCTTGCCCATAGGAGCAGCCCTTTGTTACTGAGCTGTGTTTGAGCAAGACACTCCCTTCATCCCAAGGAACTCGAAGACACTGCATGATGTAAACCCCATACACCACAAAAGGACTAACATCTAACATACTTGAAAAGAATACTGCCAGCCAAGCACTCATAGCTTACAATAACCCTACAAAAGAGGTGGCCTCAGTTCCCAGAGGGGATTGTGTCCTGTCTTCCTTCCCAGTGATGTAGCTGTAATACCAGTCAAGAGAGGCCTGCAGAAAATCAAAATGCAAACCCAATTTCACTGTCAAATCCACGGTGCTCGTTGGGGAAATAAGAATGTCCCAGCTTGAGATTCACCTATACCTGGGGACATCCTGGAAAAATTAGAGGAAGAGAAGGGCTGGCAGCCAGAACATCGGGTAGCTGTTTGCACGAAAGGCTAAGAAGCTTATGGGAGAGGTTACCTCTTGGTGGAAGGGAAAGCAGAATCACATAGTCAACTCGAAAACAAAGCCTCAGCCACAGAACGGAATCATCCCCACTCACCATACACCCTGGTCCAATCCCAAGACCCGTATCTGCATCCCAGGGCAGGACACGGTTCATCTGGTTGGTTTGGGAAGGGCTATTTGAGATAGTGCACCAGCAGCTCAGGCCCTCTCCATGAGAGAGCAGGAGAAAGTGAGCACACACACACCCCAACCAAGCCTCAGATCAAAAGGTAGCACTGGTCTCGCTAGGGTTCTGGAGCATCACTGGGGAGCTGGTGGGAAAAGCAGCAGGGTGTGATGAGCACCTGGCTTTCTCAAACACAGCTCTAAATAGTGATGGATGTAGACGAAGTGGTCTGCACCCATCTCCAGAGTCCACCAGGTGGATGGAAACCTTATGGGGGCCAACGGGATTGTGCATGCACACACAGAGGAGACGCCCCTCAAAAGCTCTTAAAAATGCTTAGGGGTTCAATGCAGTTTGGTTTATTATTGCTAACGTGACCTCTTAAAATGTTCCTTACCCAGCCTCTGATTAGGCTTTAAGAAGCACGAAACTGATCCTCAACAGCTTTCTTGATTTCCTCTTCCTCTGGGCAATTATTTACACTTCACGCTACGTTTCGTGTGTTCAGCCAACATTTGTTAAAGCACTTCCTGTGTGCCTGGGATGGCGCCAAGCCTGAGGACCCGGAGGGGATGAGTGGGCCTCCTCCTGGGCTGCTTATGGTCCAGGGAGAGAAGAGATGTAATCCAGGTGGGACCACGCCGGGAGGGGACAAAAGCACAAGGAGTGGTGGGTGGGAGGCGCCCAACCAGGGGGCAGAGGAAAAGCACACAGCCACCAAGTATCTCTCTTTTAGCTTCAGAATGCCAGTCCTTCCGGTCCTGGAAACTTCATTTTAGAGGCCAGATTCCCCACTCCATGGCCCTGTTCCATTGCTTTATTCTTATGGTCACCCCACATAACCTTACTCATTCTATTAGACGAAAAATGGAAAGAGTATATATTATCTTCATTAGGTTACTCTTGAAAAATGTACCACTGGTAAAAAAGGACCACTTTGCAGTTATATGATAGCAAGTCCTGGGGATGTAATATACAGCATACCAACCATAGTTAATAATGCTGTGTATTTGAAAATAGCTGAGAGAGGAAATCTTAAAAGTTCTCATCACAAGAAAAGCAGTTATAACTGTGGGGTGATGGATGTTAACTAAATTTATGTGGTAACTATTTTGTTATATATACACATACCAAATTATTATGTTGTATACCTAAACCTAATAAAATGTTATATGTCAATTATATCTCAATTTTAAAAATTAAAAAAAAACCCACATCATCAATATTTATTTTTCCATTAAACAAGATTGAGCATCACTTACAAAATTTGGTCGTAGAGTAATGCAATGAGTAAAAAGCAACCAAATATTTATTGTTGAGACAAGTCAGAGAAAAAGACAGACACAGTTAAGGTCCAACCTCCTACTAATGAGAATGCTTACCTTATTGATAAAACCATTTAATAGTTACCTTGTTAATTACCTGTTATTAGTAATTACGTTATTAACAACACCAGCAAAGCTGTTAATCATCAACAATAAAGAACAAATGTTCCCATTTAGAAAGTGGATATTCATCAGCTACTCAAACATTGATTAACCAAGCCTCGTTTCATAAGATCTTTAGAGCTGGTATGAGCTAAAAGAAGAGAGTATTTTCCTTCGAAGCAAAGACTCTTTCTAACTATTCTTTTTGAAAAGCATTTCCAGCTAGAACTGGTAGAGTCTAATGAATTGCTTGTCTCATATTATTCCTTAACAGGAGTCTTTTGCTTCTATATGGAGAAGCACTAGTCCAGGATTTGTCCTTAATTACATTCAGTTATCAATTCAATTTATTTCATAGCTCCTCATAATAGATTTACTTAAACCTAAGGTATTGGCTTTAAAATACCTGTGCTAGATAGTTTTAAAAAATTAGAAAGATTTAGAATTACAGAAGTCTCACTCTACCCACAAGAAAGTAAATCTTGTGGAACACTATCATTATTTTCCTACGGCAGCAATTGTCACTTTTGCTTTTTCTCTATCAACTACTTATCTGAAGACCAGTGATTCTGGCTACAATTTTAGCTTTTGAAAGTTTTTCCTTGTGTCACACATCCTTGGTCATTAGTTTATTCTTCCAAGAGCTGACCAGGCTACAGTCAAATAGGACATTCATTTTCTGTGGCGTTCAGGACTCTTTTGATCTCTTGTCCCTGCCTTAGTGAAAGTATTCTATATTTCAGGGCTAGGAAAAGAACCTACAACACTGCTGTATGTATGTATGTATGTATGCATGCTTAACACTATACAAATTTATTACCTTATAATTCCGGGGGTCAGAAGACCCAAAGGGGTCTTTGGAGGTAATGTTTTTGGCATAACTGTGTGTATTTTGCAGCCTTGAGGGAACAATCTGTTTCCTTGCCTTTTTCAACTTCTAGAGGCCAGCCATGTTTCTCGGCTTATAGCCCCTTCCTCCATCAACACATCTCACTCCAACATCTGACTCTGTCTTCATGTCTCTTCACTGCTTCTCACTCTCCTGCCTTCCTCTTATAAGGACTCCGATGATTACATTGAGCTCGCCCTGGTTAATCCAGGATAATCTCCCCATCCCAAGAGCCTTGCAAAATCTTTTACTTTGTGCTGTATAGATTGAATATATATCCCTAAAATTCATATGTTGAAACCTACTCCCCAATGTGATGTTGTTGAGAGATGGAACCTTTGGGAGGTGATTAGGGGATGAGAATGGAACCCTCTTGAATGAGTTTAGTACCATATAAAAGAAACTCCAGAGAGCTCCCTTCTTCCTTCTGCCATGTGAGGATACAGCCAGAAGCCAGCGTCTGTGAACCAGAAAGCAAATTCTCACCCCACACCAAATCTGCCAGCACCTTGATCTTGATCTTCCCAGCCTCCAGAATTGTGAGAAACAAATTTCTGTTGTAGGTCACCCAGCCTATGGCATTTTGTTACAGCAGCCTGAACAGACGAAGACGCAATGTAAGATAATATATTCACAGGTTCCTGGAATTAGGATGTACACATCTTTGGGGTGGGGGGGAGCATACATTATTCAGTCAACCACAATGAGACTTTATTTTTCTAATAAAATTTATTGGGGTGACATTGGTTAATAAAATGAAATGAGTTTTAAGTGTACAATAATATGTCGTATGTATATTGCATTGTGTGTTCACCACCCAAAGTCAAATCTCCTTCCATCACCATGTGATTCCCGTTTAGCCTTATTTACCCTCTCCCTCTTTCTGCTTGAACCCTGGTAACTACTAAACTATTATCTGTGTCTGTGAGTTTTTGTTTGTCTTGTTCATTTGTTGCTTTCAATTTAATATCCCACAAATGAGTGAAATCACAAGGTTCTCAATTTTTTTACTTATTTGGCTTAGCATGATAATCTCAAGATCCATCCATGTTGTCCCAGATGGCAGTATTTTATTTCTTCATATGGCTGCGTAATATTCCATTATATATATGTGCCATTTCTTCTTTATCCAATCATCTATTGAAGGACATTTTAGTTGTTTCCATGTCTTGGCCACTGCAGTGAACATTGAGGTTCAATTCAAATTTGGGGGCTAAATACCCAGAAGAAAGATTGCTGGGTCATATGGTAATTCTTTATTTTTTGAGGAAACTCCATGCTGTTTTCCACAGTGGCTGTACCAATTTACATTCCCACAAGCTGTGTATGAGGGTTCTTTTTCCCCACCACCTCTCCAACACTTGTTCTTTTGATCGGCGGTCCCCAACTTTTTTGGCACCAGGGTCTAGTGCTCCTATGAGAATCTTATGCCTGATGATCTGAGGTGGAGCTGAGGCACTGATGCTAGCGCTGGGGAGTGGTGGCAAATACAAATACAGCTTCACTCAAGAACCTGCCGCTCACTTCATGCTGTGCAGACTGGCTCCTACCAGGCCAAGGACCGGTAGCAGTCTGCTGTTGATGACGGCCATTCTAACCGGTGTGAGGGGATTATCTCATCATGGTTTTGATTTGCATTTCTCTAATAGCTAGTGAAATTGAGCATCTTTTCATATGCCTGTTGGCCATCTGTATATCTTGGGAGAAGTGTCTGTTCAGGTCCTCTGCCAAGTTTTTAATTGAATTGTTTTTTTGTTGTTGAGTTGTACGAATTCTTTATATATTTTGGATATTAGCCCTTTATTGGAGACATTGTTTGCAAATACCTTCTCCCATTAAGTTAGTTGCCTCTTTGTTTTGCTGATGGTTTCTTTTGCTGTGCAAAAGCTTTTTAGCTTGATATAGTCCCATTCTTTTATTTCTGCTTTTATTTCTCTTGCCTTTGAGGTCAAATTCATAAGATCCTCTCTAAAGCCAAGGTCCATGAGTTTAGTACCTCTGTTTTCTTCTATGTAGTTATTGTCTCAGGTCTTATTTTCAGGTCTTTGATCCATTTTGATTTAATTTTGGTGTATGGTGACAGAGAGCAGTCTAGTTTCACTTTTTTGCATGCGGCTTTCTAATTTTCCGAGAACTATTTATTGAAGAGGATTTCTTTCCTCCACGGTATGTTTTTGGCTGCTTTGTTGAAAATTATTTACCCTTCAATATATACATGAGTTTATTTCTGGCTTCTCAATTCTGTTCCATTAGTCTCTGTGTGTAGCTTTTCTGCCAACACCATGCTGTTTTGATTATTGTCATTTTGTAGTATAATTTGAAGTCAGACCGTGTGATATTTCTGGCCTTGTTCTTTTTCCTCAGGATTGTTTTGGCTATTTGGGATCTTTTGTGATTCCATGAAAATCTAATGATTTCCTGTTCTACTTCTTTTAAAAATGCCATTGGGATTTTGATGGGGATTGCATTAAATCTGTATATTGCTTTGGGTAATATTGCCATTTTAACTATGTTGATTCTTCCTAACCATGAACATAAAACATCTTTCCATTTTTTTTGTTTCTTCAATTTCTTTTAATACTATATTGTAGTTTTCAGTGTATAGGTCCTTCACATGCTTTGTTAAGTTTATCTCTAGGTATTTTTTCTTTTTCTTGCAATTGCTTTTTTCATTTCTTTTTCTGAAGTTTCATTGTTAGTATATAGGAACAAAATGGACTTTTGTACATTGATTTGGTATCCTATAACTTTACCGTATCTGTTTATTGTTTCTAATAGTTTTTTTTAGTGGAGTCTTTAGGGTTTTCTTTAGGGTTTTCATGATATAGAGAATCATGTCATCTGCAAAAAGTGACTATGATGTCTACAATATGCTTTTATAAATAAATAAAAAATAGAGTTTTACTTTTAGTTTTGACTTTATTAGCTCAGTTCTTGTCCAGTTTGGCATGTAGTAGCCAAAGCTAACCAGCCATGGGAACTTCTGAGTGTCTAAGAGGCATAAACATCTCTTGAAAGGGTTAGAATGGATGCTTATTACTCTCCATGCTATGAGCTGAGAAAGGCATGGCTGGCTCACTCCTTTGGGATAGTTCCAACTACACTCCCAAGATCACACACAATGATTCTAATGAAAAAATGTTTTTTAAAAAACCCATCAGAGTCCATAAGGAAAAAATAACCTATTTCAATAAAAAAAAGAGTCACCTTTTTATAGTCACCCTTATGAAAATAATAAGTTAGCATGCCACCCTGTAGATTCTAGCTTGAATTCTTCTTTTAAAGAACTATGTAGAAATTTTAAAGCTATTATACATATAGAATTAGGCAAGTATATAAACTTTAACGTTTAGCAGTTTCCAGAATAGATTATTTCAAATGTAAGAGAAACTGCAAATGTTTTTATAAGACAAAGATAAATCAACAGTAGAATTGGGTTAACTGAGAGATCATAACGATAGTGATCTCTATCTTTAGACTGGAAATATGTTACTTAATTGTAAAGGAAATAATACAGGTTCCTCTAAATAATACCTTTACCGAAAGCCTCAAGGCCCATTTCAACAAGTCAGTAGATGTCAATATTTGATGTAACTGAATGAGCAATGACTATAAAGATATATTTATGTGTAAGGTATGCAGATATCACAATCAACTTGTTGCACCACGGTATTTGGTTAAACGAGTTTTATTTTTCAGTGATCTCTCATGATATGAAGAAATGGAAGATTAGAAGGTAGGAAGTTAAAGAATAGGGCATTCACCTAAGGCAACTAGTACGTATACCCAACATCACATATTGCCTACTTCTGACCTAGTAATATGGTGGAAAAGTAGCCCTGAGTTATCGTCCAGGCTTTTCAACTGAAAAGTTACTGCGAGAGACACTTGCTTAATTTCTCATTGGCTAGTTCTTTACCTGAAAGAAATAAGAATGAGGAATTTGATGAAGGCACTGTTCACATTCTAAGTTCAATATGTCAACAAAAAACTCTAAAGTGGGGGCTCACAAGGTGGATACAGAAGGGAAACAAAGAGTGAAGAATTCAGTGAGCTCTTCTTGGCAGCGGGAAGACTGGCTGTAAGTTTTGAGCTCGTCCACCTGTGGTTCGATGGACCCAAGTCCCTGCGCTCTGGCTGCCCTCCCTGGCTGGTTGCCCTGAATCACTCTCAGGTGTGGAAACAAGCTTGAGATTCTTGCTCAGCTCCCCTTGAGTGGATGTGAGTTTGTAATCCTAGAAAGGCATAAGTAATAACCAAATAGATAATGAAGAAATAAAGTTTTGTCAACCCTGTGTCAATCCTGATGTGACAAGTTACATAATCATTGCAATTCTTTTTACAGGCTTTATTCAGTTCTCAGTGGTTTGAAACACTTTAGACAATCTGATATACTTGAGATTTTAATATATTAATTTTCATCATAATCCTTAGGAAACTTTGGGTAAGTGTACAGACAATATTTAAAATGCTGAAGAGTTCAATTTTCTAAATGTATGTTTATTAACATACAGAAATATTTTAAGATTTTTCTTACTAACTGTATATTTTGATTTGTTGTATTTATAAGAGTTATCTAAATCCCTAGCAAGATTTTCTTGTTAGATTTGTAAGGCTCTCTTAGGTGCTTGCAAAATTTGGACCTAGGAGCTTAACTTTCCTACATAAACATTCAGGAGAGTAAGTTTTTTTATAGAAGAATGCTGGCTAATGAATACAGAAGGAATGACAGACTGCAAACCCTAACAAAGTAATGATTCTGAGCAATAACCATCAACTACCAAAATCATCAGTTGAAAACCTGGGGGGTTATATTAACAATAGATGCATCCGGCTGACAAAATCTGAACCCACGGATCATTCTTCACATCACAAAGAGAGAAATAACCAGACACGATGTGTCTCCTGGTGGAAGTACACAACTATATTGAATGTATTCTTGCTCAAAACCAAACCTGAATGTGATCAAGCTTCTAGATTACAGTTGCCAAATGGAGCAAATAAAAATTCAAGATGACCAAACATTGCATGGAGAATTCTTACATTAAAATAAATTCTTCACTGTTTAGTTGAAATTCAAATTTAACGGGGAATCCTGTGTTTTACCTGGAACACCTACTCTAGATCTAACTACCATTTCATAGGAAATACATAGGAATGCAATCAGCGAAATCTAGAATGGAGAAACTCTACAGGACAAATGTCCTTCAATGTATAAACTACAAAGAAACAATAGTTTGTTTGCTAATTGGAAGAAAAAAAAATTTGTTCTTTGACAGATAAATTGCAAGAACGAAAAAGGGAGGAATCTAATAGTTTCTTTAGATGAAAAGAGATTCAAGAGGCAAAGCAATACATTTAATGTGTGGACTTTGGATCCCCATTCTTTCGTATCTGTAAGGGACTGGTTGCAGGATACCAAAATCTACAGGTGCTCAAATCCCTTATTAAAATAACACAGCACATCCATTCGTATACCGGAAATCATCACTAGATTACTTAAAATAACTAACGCAATGTAAATACTATGTAAGTAGTTGTTATACTGCCTTGTTTAGGAATTACAAAGAAAATGTCTATACATGTGCAGTATAGACACAAACAGCACAGGCCTAACTACATAGTATTTATCAGCAACAACATAACACTCTTTTTCTAAATATTTTTGACCTAAGATTGGTTGAATCTGCAGATGCAGAACCCACAGGTATAGAGGCCCAACAGTACTAATTGAATATTTTTAAATTATTGTTAAAAGTAGTAAGAATCATGGTTGTGCTTCAAAAAGAGTTAACTTCTGAAGATACATACTGACATGTTATGGATGAAATATGACGTCTGAGATTTGCTTCAAAATAATCCCCTGGCAAGGTGGGAGGGGAAAGGTGATAGGAATAAAGATAAAATGGAATTAGCAGGTGTTGACACTGCTGAAGCTGAGTGAGAAGTATGTGAGGGTTCGTTATACTATCCTCTCTTTGTATATATATTTGAAATTTAAAAAAACTTTTCAACAGGGGAGCATTTAAGAAAAACTAAGCCTTAAAATGCATAGCTTAAATAATATATTAATTAATTAAGACAATCGGGTATAAATTTGCATGCCTTGATAAGAATGTGTGCCACGCATTCTTTGATTTCACAATGCCTAGAAAATACATCTGAAGTCAGAAGCTTCAAGATGAAATTAGCACTTAGTGAGAGAACTTGAAGATAATAAAGCACGCTACTGGTGCACCATCTCACTGGGTTAAACAACAAGTTAGCAAATATTTGCAAATCATTTCCCATAATATTTCATTTCTGATTCCATAACTTATGTGTGATACTATAATGATGGCTACACATTATTATACATTTGTCCATATCCACAGAATGTACAACATCAAGAGTGAACCCTAAGGTAAACAATCTACTTTGGGTGATAATGATGTGTCAGTGTCAGTTCATCAATTAATGTACCACTCTGGTGGGGGATGCTGATAACGAGGGAGGCTATGAATGCGTGGGGAAAGGGGTACGTGAGAACTCTCTGTCCTTTCCACTCACTTTGCTGTAAACCTAAAACCAAAAGCCTTTTGTTTTAAAAAGTGAGGTTCCCTTTGATCATTACTGCCAACCTTGGCCTCCCTGCTGCTCCAAGGTGACCATGGTTATTGGTTTAATATATGTCCTTCCAGAGTTCTCTGTGTATTTATAGATATGTACATGTACCATAGAAAATGCATAGCATCATGCTGTGTTTCTGTCTGCTTATCTCGAGTTCCTTTCTCGCTGTCATCTGTTAAATGACCCTTGACTAAAGGGTAAGTGATAATTAAGCTACTGATGGATAACACTTTGCTCTTGTAACCCTTTCACACACCACTTGCTAAAAACAAAAAATTATGACACTTGAGAATAAGAAAAGCTCCTGAGGTGCAACAATTGAGTTGACTAGATAAAAACTGGGTTTGTTATTTTGAAAGTGGCATTAATCAGACTAAATTTGTTGCAGCTGTGGGTGAGACCAAGGAGAGCAGCTCCTGACGTCCAAGGCCTGGCCTGGCCCCCTCGCCTAGGTCCTGCTGTTCTCCTGGTGAACACAGAACCTCAACGTGAGAGGGCCATTCTGACTCCACAAACGGAGCAAACTATTTTGGAAGAACAGAGTCAAGTTTTCTTGGGTGGCAGTTCTTACTCCATTCTTCTTGTTGCCTTGAGGTTAATGTCTCTGAGCCTCGCTTTTGCCAACTGTAAAATAAGCTGTGTCTCTGGTAGGCCTGTATGAAGGTCAGTGGTGAACACGGTGACAGTACACGAAAAGACATCCACCTGACTGCAGCTCAACGTTTTCATTTTATCCTATTCTATTTTCTCCTTAGTTCAGCTTCTGCCTTTCTCATTCGCTTCTAGAATCAATACTGGTAGAATCCTCTGAACCTCTGTTCAATCGTTGAATGCATGAATCTAGGCTAAATTACAAGTAATCAGATCTTCCATTTCCCAACTAGAGAGACAAGTATAGAGTAGCCTGGATTAACCGTCATTCTCAACCTCGTTTCAGACTGAATAAATAAATAAATAGATAGATAAATAGATAAATAAATAAATAAATAAATGACCAAATAAACAAACGACTAAATGACTAAATAAATAAATAAATAAATCTATCAGATTCACCAACTCCAGATCTCTGCTGCCACCTAGTGTGAATAACTTCTCAGTTTTAAAAAGGTAAATGTTGGGGAAACTTCTATGCTCTAAAAATTACACCTTATGCTCCTTCAGCCAGCTCTATTGTAGGACTGTCAACTCTGTCAAAACCTTTTGTCAGGAAAACAAGAAAGAGTACACATATCCTCTGTCTGTACTGTGCACATATTTAAGCACTATTGAGTAAAATGTGTCCAAAATGTTTCCAGAAGAAAAAAAGTTTGATTCCTTTAAGACACAGATTGGCCCAAGCCTTCCAAGGCCAGCGAGCAAGCACATTAGCTTCTGGGACACTTTTCTCATGGGAAAGAAAACCCACCTACTTTGGACACCAACATTGATCTTTTTTTCTGTCTTCCATTTCTGATCTCCATTAGGAAAAGAATAAACATCAGGACCGTCTTTGGGGGTGTTCTCCATCAACGAGTGGCACAAGAAAGTTATGTCTGGCCTGGCCCCAGGCTTTTAAATCAGAGTTACTCCCAGTTTGGAAACAAAAGCACTCAAAAGATTAGCAGCACAGACAAGTCTATGCCAGCAAAACTTTTTCTTTAAACGCCAGATATTTATTCCCTCACAGTTCTGGAGGCTTTATGTCTGGAACCAAGGCGTCGACAGGGCCGTGCTCTCTCTGAAGAGCTGGCAGAGGATCCTTCCTGGTCTCCCCTGGCTGCTGATGGTCGCCAGCATCCTCCCGCAACGTTTCTTGCCTATAGATGCATCACTTCAATCCCTGCCTCTGTTTTCCCATTGCCTTCTCCCTTACATGTCCGTGTCTTTTTGCCCAAAGATCCCTCTTCTTATAAGGAAAACAAACATTGGATTTAGGGCCCAGCTTCATGCAGTATGACCTCATCTTAATGATTACATCTACGAGAAGACTTTATTTCCAAATAAAGCCACATTCACAGGCTCTGGGTAGACATACATTTTGGGGAGGGATACTGTTCGATCCCAAACAGATGCTAAGTTCACCTTTTGTCAGACAAGAATGGGAGCCAGAGAGAAAGTTTTCTTTGCCAGTAAAACTCTCAAACTTCTGAAAGCACCCAGGATGAGAGAGTGCTTTCCTGAATGACAGTCCAAAGCAAAAGCTGAGCTCGAAGAGAAAAGATAGGTCATTTCTAGCTAATTGTTTTCTCATCCCTTATATTGTATCTTGGTTTAACATAGCAAAATAAAGGTAGTAATGACAGATTGTTTTGAGATTCATGTTACTGTAAGAAATATTTTTATGACAGAAGGAAAAGCAGAATACTCTTGTCTGTGCTTTCTTTACCTTTTTTGTGTTACTCTAATGCAATGGTCCCCAACCTTTTTGGCATCAGGGACCGGTGCTCCTATGAGAATCTAATGCCTGATGATCTGAGGTGGAGCTGAGGCGGTAATGCTAGTGCTGGGGAGCAGCTGTAGATACAGAGGAAGCTTCGCTACCCCTGCACGCCCCTCTGCCGCTCACCTCCTACTGTGAGGCCCAGTTCCTAACAGAGTACAGGCCAGTACTGGTCTGTGGCCTGGGGGTTGGGGACTCCTGCTCTAATGTGTAAGCTTATCCATGGGCCTTCCCACGCACTAACAGGCACCTCCCTGGTAGCAGCACTGGTGATTTCTGAAATCTGGTTTGGGAGGTAACAACCAGTCTCCCAGGATTAGCTATAAATTTCCAAAGTGCTGGCAGACATCACATTTATTATCTGCTCCTGAAAGTGTTATCTGCTTTTCAACCACAAGTATTCCTGGAAAATAATAATCCAAGGGAACAGAGTCAAAAGATTAAAATTGGAACGAGAAACGAATGTGCTTGCTACATATCAGCCACCTCCTCTAATATTGGCAAACATGGGCTGAACTCTATCCTGCTGAGTCCACCTCCTACATTTCTGACGGTCCCACCCTCCTCTCCACTCCCCCAACTTAGCACAATGCCTGCTCTGGAGACAGAGAGCCTCATCTGATTCCGCTCACTTATGGAAAGCTTCGGTCACGTCATTTTCACTGCTCCAAGCGCCAACTCACAGGGATTAAAGGAAAGACAAAATTCACTACCATGACCCACATGTAAGCCTCTAATTTCGTGGCTTGGCAGACAAGGGAACACACACACACACACACACACACACACACACACACACACACACACACACCAGTGGGTGGCTCTGCTGGAGAAGGGGGAAGTCACAGGTCTTGGTACGTGTGTTAGGGAGTGACAGCACTGATTAAGGACTGAATCTTGTGCCCTCGTGAAGGAAAGCAGAATATGCCACTCCACATTTGACATAAGGATTATTTCTAGCTAAAGGTCTTTAAGCAACAGCACCAAAAAAGCCCTCTGCCCTCCCCTTGTTTGCCTAAAAGCAGGGCATAAATTTACAAAGGTGCCCCTTCTCTATCACTCTACCCTGAAGTTCAAAGGTTAATCTCTGGGGAGAGTTAGACCCTTATCAGCCTAGAAAAGGTACCAGAGGCATCTACATACAACCTTTACTAACAGAACTTTATCTACCATCAGCTTCCTATGTATTTCCCGGCCCACAATTTGCTGCCCCTAGAGACCCAAGATCCCTTTCCTTTGTCTTGTCACATCTCTAAAAATGTACTACTGTTCTTTGTTGGAGATTCCATATATGAGCCTGATTTCTAAGCCACCTCTTCAACTTACTCATCTCTGGATACTCAATGCACAAGTTAAGAAGCTGAGTATTTTTCTGATTATTTTTCTCTTCGTCCATCTAAATTACAGGGCCCCCGCTGGAGAATCTAAGATGAGTAGAGGAATTGATTTTTTCCTCCCCTACACCAAGTTGGACAGAATGAGTCCATAAGCCCCTGCGCAAGTGGTCAAAATGAGTCCCACTGATCATTAGTCAAGAAAGTTTTGAGTTAGGTCCAGAGCAGGTCTAGCCTGCTTGGGTGGATACTCAACGTTCACAGTTGTTAATCAGAACCAACTGTGAATCTCAGCATTTGTTTTAATAATGAAACCTTTTTAAAGATAATTATAAATTCACATGCAGCTTAAAGGAATAGTATAGACCTCTGTGTTTCCTCCTGTGGTAACATCTTGCAAGCCTGAAGGACAATATCACACCCAGGATTTCTAACAGCTGTAATTGCTGTTAAAATGTTGCACATATTTAATGTATACATGACGATGAGTTTGGACATAAACATACACTATGATACCATCACCAGAGTCAAGGCTATAAACATATCCATACCTCCAAAAATTTCCTTGTCACCCCCAGGACATTGACACTGACCTTATTCACATTTCATTTAGCATAACAGCCTCCAGGGACATCTATGTTGTAGCATATTGCAGAATTTCCTTCCTTTTTAAGGCTGAATAATATTCCACTGTATAAATATACCACATCTGGCTTATCCATTCATCCATCAACACTTTGGTTGCTTCCATGTTTTAGCTATTATGAATAAAGCTGCTGTGAATGGTAGTACTAACATTTCTTTGGGATTCTGCATTCAATTCTTTTGAGTATATGCCTAGAACTGAAATTGCTGGTAATTCTCTAAAAAAGTATATGTTAATTCTGATTTTAATTTTTTGAGACACCTCCATACTATTTTACATTTGGTGTGTCAGTTTGTATGGCATTTTACATTTGCAAAACGGCTGTACCATTTTACATTTATAGTATTTTTGAGTGCATCACTCCAGCTTTCCTCGTGGTGGCTCTGGTGTTACAATACACATGTAACATCAGTCTATTGGTATTGTTTTACCGCTTTGAGTGAAATGTGGAAACCTTCCTTTCATTTAGGTCCCTTTCCCTTCCTCACTTCTTTAGTATCAGATGGTGTTATGATTCGTTCCACTCATCAAATATGATTTATAAAAATCATGACGATAAATATTTTATGTAACCGTATTTCTGCTCTATCCATTTTTCCTTCTTCCTTCCTGATGTTGCAACATCCCGGCTTTGATCATTCGTATCTATTTGAAGAACTGCCATTAGTCATCCTTTTAGGGTAAGTCTGCTGGTGACAAATTCTTTTAGCTTCCTCTTCATCCCTGAAGGATAATTTTGCCAGATATATAATTCTAGGTTGACAGTTCTTTTCTTTCAATTTGTGAAAAATGTCTACTTCTTTCAAGCCTCAATAGTTTAAGATGAGAAATTCAATGTCATTTGAATTAGTGTTCCCATATAATATATGGTTTCACTCTGGTGTGTTCAAGATTTTTTCTTTGTTTTTAGTTTCAGAAGTTTAATTATGATGTGTCTTGACATGGATATCTTTGGATTTATCCTATTTAAATGAATTAATAAGTTTAAAAATTAAAACAAATCTCAAGTAGTTCAATTAGCAGGTTTATGCTTTTTACTAAATTTGGGGAGTTTTTGGCCATTATTTTTTTGAATACTATTTTCAGCCACTCTCTTTTCAGTTCCCTTCTGGGACTCTGATGGCACAAACGTTTTAATTTTTGTTATTGTCTCTAAGCTTTTTTTTTTTTTAGTAGCTTTTGATTGGATAAATTCTACCCTCAATTTCATTGATTTTATTGTCATTTCCACTCTACTCTTGATTTCATCTGGCAAGTTTTTAAAATTTGTTAATCTATTTCCAGTTCTATCATTTCCATTTACTTTTTACTTCTATTTTTTGGCTGAGATTTTCTATATTTTTAATTGGTTTCAAGAGAATTTGTAATTGGCTGTGGAAGCTTTTTTATGATGACTGCTTCAAGATCCTTGTCAAGCAACTTTAACATCTATTCATCGCAATGTTGGCATCGGTCAATTGTCTTGGTTCTTTTTATAACATGATTTTCAACTGTATCTTGAACATTTTTGACTATTATGTTAGGAGGCTCTGGGTCCTATTTAAATCTTATATTTTAGCAGCAATCATTCTGTTTAGGCTTAACTTCTGTAAGTAGGCCTGGCCTACTTTTGTAGGCTGTGGTTTTAGAGACAATTTAATTTTCAGAGCCTTTCTGGTATGCTTAACGTATCTGGTACCACTGGAGCTCCCACTGGTTCCTGCTGGTGCTGTCCGAAGGGGCTGGCTGCTTTCTGAGCCAAGACCTGGCTGTGGTGAGATCTCCTTCGTCAGGAACCCCAGCCACCTGGTGTCTCCGTGGGGAAGGGGATTCTCAGGCTCAATGGGCAAAGACACCGTTAGATCACTGATTGGCTTCCAGTGGGGAAGAGTGTCTCAGACCAGAGGTGATGGAGAGAGCCTGCCCAGCCACTGAGTGTCAGAGAGTTCTCAGCCCCTTGCTGAGGCTGCCTGGTTTACCTGGTGTTGGTAGGAGTCTCCTTCCACCTGGGCTACCTTCCACTGCTGGGTTGGGGGCTGAGAAATGATGGGTGCAGGTTACTTTTTTCTTTTGAGTGGATGATTATAGAACATCTTCCCTCTACCTCATTCCTCCAGCCTGGTATCCATAACCAGCCCATCTTTCTTTTCTACCTTTCGGAGTTCTCTGCTTGTCTCTTGCATTATTTCCAGGGTTAACAACTACACTCTGCAGGGAGGCACAGGGAAGTCCTGGCACACTATAATATCCAGTTTTGATATTTCAAATACCAAGTGGAAAGTTATCCTTTTACATTACAACCATTACTCCAAGGATGTCATTATGTATTTTCAAGTGAGAAGCTAATTGTAAAGTACGTAATCCATGTTTTTCTACAAACAAATTCCTTTTAGTGTTTACACATTCCTATAAGAGAAATGTAAGGATATGCTGCTTGCTGCGCAGACAAGAGGAAGATAATTTTATTTCCAGGTATCATTTCACTGATGGCAGAGAAAACTTTTGGTTTTGAAGAAAGTAACAAAATAACTTTCAAAAATCAATTCTGAAAACTGGAAGCAACCCAAATGCCCTTCTATAGTTCAACAGGTTAATGGTTTAACCATGTGGTCCATCCACACCATGGAATATACTGTGTAATGAGAAGGGACAAGCTATTGATACAGGCAACTTGGCTGGATCTCAAGGGAATTAAAGTGAATGGAAAAGCCAGTCTTAAAAGGTTACATACTGTATGATTGCCTTTACGGAACATTCTTAAAATGGCACAATCATAGATCTGGAAAAGTGGCCAGGAGCTTGGGAGCAGGCGATGGTGACTGTGGCTATAACAGAGTAGCATGAGGAATTCTTGCTCTGTATCCTGATGGTGATGGTGGCTATACAAATTCACACATAATAAAATTGCAGAGAACTAAACACATACACACACACACACACACACACACACACACACACACACACACCCTGAGTACATGTAAAACTGGTGAATAAAATCAATGGATAGTGCACAAGTCAGTTTCCTGGTTGTGATAGCTACAATTATGCAGGATGTTCCTACAGGGTGAAACTGGGTGAAGGGTATACTGGATCACTCTATCATTCCGGAGAACTGCATGTGACCCTAAAAATTAATTAAAAGCTTACAAGAATAAATTCTGGCACAGCAAGATAGCAAGACAGAGAAAGCTTCTGGGCTTTCTGATACAGCTGCTCTCACTCTGGGAAGCAGCTCCGAGGCTGACCATACATTCTTCGTTAAGTTGATGGTTCTCATCCCTTTATGCCTATGTATCTGTATTTTTCTGATTGGTGAAAATAAAATAAACTCTAATTAGAAAATCATATGGGGACAGAGTGTCGAGGGGAAAACAGTAATAAAATTTTAAATGTTTCTATAATTAGAAAAACAATAGACATAAAAATCTCTTAAAACTGTGTGGGTCAGAAAAAAAAATGTGTGGGTCAAATACCGACTTGTATGTGAGTTGAGACATTACTTTCCCTCTCTGAGCTTTCCTTCCTCCTGTGCAATGAAGGGCTGAAGGGGTGGAAGTAATGATGAGGACTGCATTTCAACACCGCCCCAGGCAAGCCAAGGGAGTAGGAGGGACCCAAGCAAGCCTGGCTACACCTTAGTGGCTTGGGAGAGATGAGTAATTAGGAAGAAGGCAGAAAACCGGTGGCAGTGTAGGGCCCAGTAAAAACACCCCTCAGGGGCTCCTAGACACAGAGACAGCCTCATTTCAGGTGCCTGGTGGCAACTCCCAGCTGCATGACATGCAGAAAGCACACTGGAGAGATGGAGGTGACACCTGGGAGCCTTTGTGCAAGAGAAGAGTGAGGCCCCCTGGATGTGAGGCCAACTAGGAGTCTGGGAAAGGGCCAGCGATTGCTCGGGCACAGGCATCAGCCATTCCTCTTGTAGCCTCAAACCCAGTGTGAGCTCAGTCTTGTCAAATCTACTCCCTAGAGATCTCTTGGCTCTTTCACCCTCCTCATCTTCCCCACTGTTGCCGTTTTAATTAAGGCGACAGTGGGGAAGAAAACATGGACTACGACCAGGTACTGGAAAAACTGAATCTATAGGTGTAACCATGCGGAACGTGTAACTGAAAAGAAGACTGTGAACAGGAGGTGTGATGATAAATACCTGAAATCAATATCCGAAATCAGATCTTATTGGACTGGTTATCCACTTGCAGCTCGTGCAACCATTCCCCAGTGCAAGGTTTACAAAATTTCATCAAATCATGGCTAATATCATTGATAACAATATGTGGCCTCTCTAGAAATCAATCTAGTGCTTTTAAGACCAAGTGCAAAATAGTATCAGTACAAAACAGTGTAAATTTATCAATAAAGGAGGAGAAGAAACTACCTGATGTTGAGGTTATTAGTTCTTAAGAATGAATTGTGCTGTAAATGACATGACTGATCAGTGTTTGAATCTTTACCAAACCTGATGATTCTCTTCACTTGTTAGAAAAAGGAGCAGATGACATTCTTACTGGGCATATCTTTAAAAGCGCAGCCAAATGCTGCAGCAGAACCAAGGGGGATTGGGAATCCAATTGCTCTTTCAGTTTCTGAGAAATGTGCTCATCCGCCAAGTGGACAAAATGCTGAATGAAGTCTTCGGAGGAAAAGCTCTCCACAACTTATTATCCATATTTGAATCAAAAATATCAAGAATTTTATAATATCGAAATATCAAGAATATCAAGAGACTGTAGACAGAGACACCGATTAGTGTTCAATAACTACCAAACACTTGCTGTATCTCGATGACCTATGAGTTTTGGATTTTTCTACGTAAAAGGTGGGGAGGGAAGGGGGGAATTAAAATGGACCAGATATGGATCCTCCTCTACAGATTATGTTATACATTATCAAGTCAAATAGAAGGAAACCTTGGTGAAAGATACAGCCTTTGATGATGACTGATGGGATTCATTTAAACATTTCTGTTGATTATTTTTTAAAGAAAAAAATCAATAGTCTGTATTTGTACAAAATAACCATTACAAATAGTCTGTATTTGTACGTCTGGAGACCTGACGTACAGATAAAGCCCAGACACCTCGGCACAGTGCTGGGGACCCATTATGCTGACTGCTGCCCTGCTCCCCAGCCTTAATTCTCAGCCCCAGCCTAAACCCCACCTGTAAGAAGCCACGTACAGTGCCCTCAGGCACCACATCTGCTTGTCCATCCTTGGCTTAGCCCTTCCCTGTGCCTTCCCGCTCTTCACCTGAAGAACACTCACCCTTAAGCTCAGCCAAAGCCACCTCTGTATGGTCTCTGCCCTCAATGGAGTTACTCCTTCCTTCCCTCAGAGGTCACTAGCATTTATGTAAACACTTAAATTCCTGCTAGATTCTGCACTCCAACAGGCAGAGACCACATTCTCTATATTCACCTTTGTCCAAATGCTCATCTCATGTTCAATAGTTGATTAATCAAATCAGACCTTCTTAGATTTAAGGGAAAATATCAAATCAGTACCAATGTGATGAAATAAACCATACGAGTATTATGGAATGCCAAGAGGATAGATTTATTTCTGATTCTGATAAGAATAGTAAATTCTAAGAATGAGGAAACCAAGGTGTGTGTGTTCTCCTCTGGGATCTGTCCTGTGAGTGTGTGTATAAGACCCTGCTGCCAGCTCCAACTTTGAGGAAGGTGAAGAATCGGTAAGCCATAAAGTAGAGGCTGTTATTTATAAGTATTTTCTGGACTGTTTTTCCACTGCTAGAAAAATCAATCTACGAAGAAATTGTTCTGTCACTCAGAGACCACTGATGAGCTCCCTGGCCCTTCAGCATCAGTCTTCTAATAAAATGAATGACTCCCGTCTCCCCCTCAAGTTCTCGCTGCCTTAAGCCACTGAAATGGAACCAGCTCTCGCCTAAATCCCACCAGCCACCCAGTGAATCACTGAAGGAAAGCATCTTCAGACTGAATGCATTTTTATATTAGATGAAATTAAAAGAAAAAAAAAAGATTCTATCTCCGTGGCATTACCAAGGACAACATTATGTCACTTGTGTTTTGAGGGGACTGAGGACAGGAGAACAAAATCGAGCTGGTGGTTCCCCCTCCCACATTCTCTGCTTCTGGTGCACAAATATGGCTGCTGGCCCTGTTTTCCTTGCTAGGTTCACAGCTTGTATTATTTAAAAAAAAACAAACAAAGAAAAAAGGTCTGAGGTGCTTGTGACAATCTAGTCTGAGAGCAGAGAATATCGACCATAGCCAGCAGTCAGACTGAAATGTTTCCAAATAGTGAATATTTTGTAAAATATTTGGCTTTTGCCCTGGAAACTTGGAAATTCAAAAGGAATACATGTATTGAAAGAAGACATTATGTAATGTTTTAAGCTTTAAAGTTCTTAAAATTCATTATTAGGTTTTCCCAATCTTAGAAAGCAAGGTTCCTACAACAATAAACTAAAACAATAAACACATGTAACTCTTGATGGAGACAGACGGGAACAAATTCTTACATTAGCCTGAGCAGTGGGAAACAGGAAAAGGTTGTTCTCTGCAAATGGTATGATTTCATGAGGAACACAACACATCCTTTACCTCAGTGTAAATTAGTCAACCTGTGATCGCCATCAGAGCAGCCTCAATACAAACAAGTGAAAGGCCAAGAATGAAAAAAGTTAGATTTCCTTGGCTGCCTCCTTGATCAGCCCCCTAATGGGCCTGCTGCACCCACTTATTCAGCTCACTCTGTACAGACACTGGTATCTAACCTCAGATCAGAGCCCAGGGTCAACCCTCTGCTCTCACTGTACAGCATCTAGGCTTTTCTTATGTCAAGGTGCTTTGTATCCAGTAACATAGGGGACAAAGTATAAACACTGTCCATAAAAATGTTTTAAATTGTTTTAAAAATGATTTGACCACAGTCTAAGTAAGAAATTAATTGACATTGTGACCCACTATGGGAAAGTATGCATGTATACACTAGTGAACAAGTTACATAAAACAATATTTACCCTATGCATGGTAATCCTGATCATTTTTCTTCTCTATTTCACTTTTTTTAATGCTCGTCTTTATCCACTAAATTGATTTCACAGGCCATTGTTGCGTCCTGACCTACAGTTAAAAACACAGTGATGTGCAACACATTTTGAGACATGTACCTGTTTCCTACGTTAATCAATCTGGAATTGTAAATTCCAGCAGAAATACCAAAAAAGAAGATTTCTTTTTTCTGGCACATATGAACCACGAAGCATTTAAATGATCCTGCAGAACTGGTGGATGTCTGAGTCATACGCAGTGGGAACGCAGATAAACACAGGGCGAAGGCTGGGAAGGGGCCCAGGGAAGCGTGAAGAAACTCACCGCGCTCAGCAGACCTGCACGGCGGTAACGAGACCGTCAGTCGATGCTGCGATGCCGTTTTCCTTTTGCTGAGAGAAATGATTAAAGGACTCTTGGGGTTGGGAAGAACCTTAGATGTCAGATTCTATGTTCTCCTGCCAGATGACAAAAGTAAATCAGCATTTCCTTTGACAATCTGACACTGACTTTGTTCTTATCCAAAAGTTAACTTCACAATTAGAAGTAGGATTTAAAAAAAAAGATTCACTAAAATGTTCAACATTCTGTTTCTCTTTTTTAAAATAATGATTAGATTTTTATTAGTCGAGGGAGAGCAAATGAAAGAAATGAGGAACAAAATATACATCTTAATCCTTAAGTACATCATATATTTATAATTTAAGCATATTTTAAAAGACCATTATCCATCAGTTCAGGAAATATACCAACTTATGTCAGAGGCCAACTTGTCAACTAAACTAATCTCCACTGTCCTTTGGCTCAAGAGACTGTCTTCTACATCCGACCTTGGTCACTGTGATGGCATCGGAAACGATGCTCTTCAGTAGTTTCAAGTAAACACGGCTCTGGGGGCAGGTGCTTTTTCCCAAGAAAACTTCCACCCGGCTCTGCAGCTCTGCATGCCTCCCATCCTCCTCCTCCAGTGACATCCATGCCACCAACAGCCAACAGAGGAGATGGCCAAGGCTCATGACGGCGGGTGCTGCACTGTCCGTGACGGGACCATACTCCAGTCTAGTTAGGAATGGGTTCTGCAGCCTCTCGCCTGGCAGAGAGCTTGTCACCGGCACTTACAGGGTCCTCTGGGACTTCCAACGACTCTCACGGTCTGTAGCTTCAGAAAGTGCTTTCCAGCAGGCAGTGGCACCCACACCCGGTGGGACACACCTCCTGGGTCCTAAACCACTCCATCATGTGGCTGGTGTGTCCCCCGTGCCCACAGGTCAGGCAGAAGTTGGACGATCCTCGAACGGCGACGTGGCAGATGGCACACTGGAACGTGAAGCCTTTGCAGATGGTGCACTGCGTGCCACGGACCTCGCTCCGGCAGTGGCTGCAGTACACGCCAAACTCTGGAAGCAGGTGGGGACGGCCAAAACAAGAGACATGAGCTTAGTTCTGCAAAAGCAAACCGGGCACTGGGAGCTAAGAACGGGGTATTCGCCTTAGGACTCTGTAGGAGCCTATCAGACCAATGGTTTTCAATTTTCTGTTTTAAGTAGCAGAACCTCTTCTGCAATCTTAGTGAGTGTTATACAGAGGAGCTGCTGCCACTGCAGTGGCGGGGTGTGGGCAGAGGGCGCAGCCGGCCCTGGTGAAACCCCCAGTGCCAGCAGCAGGGGCGGCAGCGTCTCATTCCTCTTCCCACCTGCGACAGCTGCAGGGGCCTGGCACACAGCAGGCGATTAACAAGCCATGTTGAAAGAAATGATGGACTCAAACACTCAGGCAAGAGCTGACTGGTCTTACCATCTCCTCCCTGACCAAGTCAGGGCACCACAGTGCCGCAGAGATGCAGTCAAGACCATTCTGCTATGACCGGTTGACCGGTCCCTAGCCTCCTGAGGGCTAATCCCACCGACCACTCATCTGCCTGCCTCAGGCACCACCAGGAGCCCAGGCAACCCATGTTCACTGCCCGTGTCCCCCTGCTCATCCCCGCTGTTCCGGGAAGCCTTTCCCGTCCCTGTCTTGCCTTGCTCTGTGCCACCTGGGACACAAGCTTCCCATGTGCTCTGAGTACTTTTCTCAGAAGGGCCAGGGGCAGGAGGGAAGGGCACAGGCCCCATTATGCCTCCAGACCGTCACCTTTCCTCTGGAAGCTAATGCCATCTGGTTTCACCAGCCTCCCTCTCAGGCTGCGGCCCTCTCATCTCTAATCTACCATCAGCCCCTTTCTGGCCGCAATTTCTCCTTTGGTCAGCCTGAATTACATGACCCAACGCTATGATTACTTTTTGGCAAACATCCTCAACGTCTCTGCCCGTCTCTCCTTCCATGGTACCACTTAGCAAAACCTCAAGCCAGCATTAGCGCTATCACCTGCCCACGTCTCCACGTCTGCCCTGGAGCAATGCTAAGGGAAGACCGACGTCACCCAAGTCTGCCCCGGAGCGATGCCGAGGGAAGACTGACATCACAACGTGCCTCTCACTAAACACAAGACCACGGACGGACTCCCAGCCCTGCGCATGGTCTGCCGCTGCTCTCCTCCATTCCCCAGACGGCTACTTCACAGCCAGCTGCATCCCAAAACTCTCCCTTCACACCTTTGCTCCTCCCTCTCTGACACCCCATGGCCTCTTCTCTCACCTCCCTGAGAAAACGAAGCCTTCCAATAGTCCCCTTCTTCCCTCAGTCACCAAATTCTCAAGTCTCCCTGGGTCTGTCCATCCCTCACAATAGAGAAAAGGTCCTTTCTTCTGTCACAGCCAGTTTCTCCGTTTTGTGACAATTAGTTGTCATAAAAACACACTACTAAATACTTTTAAATACATGGTAACTACAGAGAAAATTTTATGGTAGTCCTAGGTAAAGTAAATCATAATTTTGATTTAAAAGTAGCTATGCCTTCAGGCTCTCAGCACAACTTTATATGTTATGTAAGACTTCGGTTTATGTTCTCATGAAAAGCCTAATTAGTTTAAATTTCTTAAATTTCCTTTACTGGTTTTATTGGTTTGATAGGAGTCAACATTAATATTATGAGACTGTAAAAATTATGTGTACAAGTTAATGGAATTATAATAACACGTCTTTTAAAAAAGGGTTGTTCTTTGGCACTGGAGATAATGGTAAATATAAACTTAATTATTCTCCATCTCTAACTGGGTGAAATTATTAAAATGTCATCTCTGAAGAATGTATCATTAGTAATTGTGTTTCTCTACAGTGTGTCAGCTTAAACATAATTTCTAACATCCTTATTAACTTTAACATCTTCAACTAGTATTTCATTTAGTTAACTAATGAAAATCTTTGAGGAGTGTGTACAACTTTTAAGTGAATATAAATTCACAAAGACAGGAAATACAAAAACACTAAGTCGCTGAACATAATTTTAATATTTCTTTCTTGCCTCTTAGTGGTACACATAATGGAATGGCCATTAGTCAGCAGCTGAGAAGGAAGTACGAACATGGTGGAATACACGTTAACTTCTGCACGTGAGGTGACACAAAGGGACACAGTGTGTCCAGAACCACAGAGGTGTCTTTTACGGGAACACTGAGAAACTGAGGAATCTCCAGGAGAGCGGCAGACAACCACAGGCACAGGCTCTGCTGGTGGCACCTGGCAGAGGTGGAATGGATCGTTTTTGGTTCCTCATAGACAATAAGGCAGTAAAAGCATTCTGGCACACAGCAGAAAGACCGAATTATGATTCCTGAGGCTTTAGGAAACCTCCAGGAGGAAGCTAACTCCAAAGGCTTCGTGTCACAGGTCTCCAGTTTGTTAACCACACAGAAGAGTATGAATAAACATCATCTATTACACAAATGTAAATAAAACCAATAAATTAATCGGCTAAAGCGGAAAAATGCTGTTTAAAATTTAGGTGAGCAGATATGCACCTCTGGGGCAGGAACTGGGTCCAGGGCTGACAAAACAAAGTAATTACCTTGCTCAGCCACCATTACAACCAAGAGCCACATACCACAATGGAAAAAACAAAATTGAAAATCATCTTATTACCAGAGAGTTTTTTTTTTTTAAAGAATACAATGCCTAGCATTATCCTCTCAAAATAAAGAAAGCGATTTTTTTTTAAAGAATACTATGCCTAGCATTTTCCCCTCAAAATAAATGAAGCTGTAAGTCCTTGCTATAAACGTCTAATCTCCTAAATGAAAACAACTTTATCCCTCAAACTTGCTGCTGATACAGGCTGACCCTTGCAGATGTGACAAGTTCCCAGAGGAAACTGCTCATTTTCCATCCTGAGGAGACCAACGGTAGCCTTGGTAACCTTACTGTATTTTTTTTTTCAATACCTGCTGTTTCCTGTATTTGAGAAATCTGACTCTTCCAAAGAGTAAAAGCTTTAAGGATAAAAATATTTTTCTTCATGATTTTGTCTGTGGGTCTATCTTCCATTATCTCCCTCTTTCTAAATCTTGTAATAATGTTTGTAAGGGTATTAGGATATATTATTCATTCTTGAATATCATTTAAGTCTTCATAGCTAATGTTGCACCTCTCTTATTGGATTATAGACTTCTTGATCCACCCACCCAAACTGCACTGCACAGCCCACAGAACCCAGCATGATTCTTCATAATAGTAGATGTCGATAAGAGCTTAGCTGATTAGTGGATTAATACATCAGTTACATCTCTCTGTGATTCACATATTTTCCTGAAAACTAATTTTGAAAGACAAAATTGCTTCAGCCCATCGGTAATCTTCCCTGATATGCTTTCATACATTTAGATGCTCTGAAAAATATATTGTTCATATAGCCTTTGGTGTTTTGGCATTTCTTCAAGGGCACATACCAAAATAATCCATTATAATAATCCTTTTATTCAATATATAAATCTATGTATTACTCTGGCCTACTTGTTTCTTTAAGTGATAAGTATCTGCACACACATAACTTAAAGAGTCAAATACTCTCTACTATGTCTTATTACCAAAACAGAATTCCCTTCCATCCCCACGTCCATCACTCCCTAGGAAAATCCTTCCAGCCCATTTAACTGTTTCTTCTGTTTTTATCTTCTATCTTAATCTTCATATTTAGCATTACCTCCTGACTTTCTGCAGTGGACGCTCTCATTCACTCCCAATCTCCCCAACCGCACACATACAGCACCTCTCCCTCACCTTCCCCAGACAGTTCTGTTATCATTTGGTTGGATCAGTCTTCTGTTTTTATATTATTTATCAAGCCTTGCACATTTTGCTTTTCCTACAGTTGGTAACTATCTTGTTTTGTTCATTTACTTAGTTTGCTATGTACTTATCAATAATTCATCTCTACATGCTCCCTTAAATATCTGACTCTACTATAAATACACTGGACACTGAAATACACTACATATTTTTTCAATTTCCTCTTCTTGGAGACAACACTCCTGAAGCTCCAACCCGGACTAACCCACCTCTAGGTCTGTCATGTGTATCTCCCTTCACTATTTTTCTGACTCCCCACTTTCCTGGATTGGTGCTATTTCTCCTCCCTAGATAAGCTGAACATTTGCTTTCACGCTTGAATGATAATCTGGGTACAGAATCCTAGGTTACAGATCATTTTTCTTGAGAATGCTGAAGGTACTGCTACATTGTCATCTGTTTCCACTGTCTAGCTTACTGTTTCTGAGGAGTATGATGCCGTTTGTGTTCCTTATCCCTTGTATGTGACCTGTTTTCTCTCCCTGGAAGCTCCTGGGTTCTTCGCTTTATCCTGGGTCCTCCCTCATTCATTGTGCTAGGTGCTTGGCGGGCCCTTTGAATCCGGAAATGCTTTCATCTTCTCTGGAGAATGAACTTTCAGTTTTCTGCTGGGTAAGGGAAGGGTAGGAAACTGCTCTGCAAACTTGGAGCGGGGACCCAAGACCCAACGAAGGCCATCAAACAATACTCTTATTTTTAATATCTCCTTCATGCCACCTCCAGAGGTACCAGTACCACTCATTCCTGAGCCATCTGGGGGTTCTGCCATGTTTCTTACTGCTTTTCTGCCTGCCAGTTCGGGGTTCAGCTTTCTCAGGTACCACTAACCTAGCTGCCTCCCAGGTCCCAAATCTTATTGCTGACATTCCTTCTCCTTGCATGGTTATTATGTCTTTTCAGAAAAGCTCTACATGGACACTTTGGTGGTGTCAAGGAGAAGAAATCAGTGTGTTCAGTCAACCCTCTGGTCACCTTCCATTTTGTCCTTTAAAAAACATCTCATCTCTTAGCTTCTTTCATACCACAGTATGGCTTTTCATCAAAATTCATCAGTGTCTCATTTTAAGTCCTTGTTTCTGGTTCTTCCTCCAAGACTCAAGCTCCAAGCACTAGTCTCCTCTCAAGGTCCAGAGTAGGTGGACTTTGTTATTTTGTCTCCCTGTACTGTTCCTCCCCAGCCCCCAGCCCCCAGGTCGATGCACCCATCCTCACAGCCTGGATGCCATTTATGTGCTGCAGACTCTCCAGCTCCTAGTTCTAGCATCACTCTCTCCTCTGAGCTCCAGACTCATACCCAACTGCCCACATGACTTCTACAGACTGATGTCTCACACACGACTCCGACTGTCCCAAATTGAGCTCTCGATTTTCTTCCAGTCTTTTCTATCTTAGAATATGGCACCGCCATCTACCCAGTTGTTCAAGCTGGAAACCTAGGAATTATCCAAGCTTTGTACGTTCCTCAACCCCACATCCATGTTGAATCTACCTCTAATATATATCTTTAATCTATTCCTCTCTCCCCACCGCCATTGATTCGACCCCTAGACGAGGCCACTGCTAGTGGTCTCTTTGACCACTCCAAGTCCTCAAACGGTCTTCCTACCTCTACTGTTCTCCTCTAATCTATTCTTCATATAAGAGCCAACGCAAACCTCTTAAAATGGAAACCAGAGCAGTCACTTACTTCTTAATGCCCTTTGAAGCTTACCACTGGACTTAGAATACAATCCAAATTCTTTATGTACAAGTCCCTAATTATCCTACAATCTAATTTTATACCAGTCTTCTCACTCACTGCGTTCTAGCCACTCTGGGCTTCCTTGTCTAAAATAACAAGCTATTTCTCCAACAGGCCTGCTCCCCACTGCATGGAAGCGCTTCCTGAAGCTTCCTGCTGCCCTCCGCAGGGATGGTTCCTTGTCTCAGACCTCAGCTCCACAGAGAGGCCTTTCCCAATACACCTCAATACACCTTCTAAAATTCTTCTCCCTGCTCTCCCTGCCCCCAAAGCCTTTCCGTTTGCTCTTAAATATGCATCATAATTTTTAATTATTGAATTTTTCTCCTCCACTAATTTGTAAGTTCCACGAAGGGAAGGAATGTCCTAACACTGTGACGAAGAGGAGTTTGATATTAGTTGAATAAATAAATAAATAGCCCTACTTCCAAGCAATACCTGAGGATTGTATATAAAACGACTTCTGTCGCAATAAAAATTTAATCTTCTCATAAACTGCAAGAGTTTTCACAAAGTTTAAAATAGACTAAAATGCTTCAGAAATTTCTGCTTATAAAAGAGAAACTAAAATTTCATTTCAAGTCTTAATGTCACAGACAAATTGAATTATAGAAGCTTTCAGATAATGATAAAAAAAGAAAAAAAATGCGTACTCACCGATCCCTTTGTGAGGGTCCGGGGGACAGGAAACAAACTTCAGCACTTCCGCTCGCTTCTCTCTCAGCCCCCAGCGATAGAGGATTTCTCCGTAGCATTTCTTAAAGTCATCAAATTGCTGGGCATGGGCGGGGTCCAGGAGCCTGGATAAAATTCAAAAGATCTCCTGTTAGTGCCTTTAAGAAAAAACAAGCTAAACACTGAATAGCACATGATATACCTTTCTTAATGCAAGAGTCCTAATTCTGGAGAATCTGAGCCCTATGAAATTGTGGCTCTCACCTGGGAAGGTTGTTACCTTTTATTTTTATCATGCTGGTCACGCTCTCGCTCCCGAGGGTCACTGTAGGTCAGACTTCCGAAGCGGATTTCTTCCGGTGAAGACTCGCCCCAAGGTGAAGATATGTGTTCTATTTCTCTCCCCGCTAAAGAAAATCGAATGGAAAGGGAAGAAGGAAATCATCAGAGAAGACATGGAAAATCTCTGAAAATTTTCATAAAGCAGTGTGTGTCCAATTTATTCCTTAAAATAAAAATAAGCCAAAAGTTGAAAATCTTGAAAAATATAACCAAATAGAAGTCTTCTCTAGCTTTACCTTTTTGTCTAGGTATTTATTATTACAGGAACCTGATCATTAAGTACACACATAATGATTAAGCAAATTATGGTATAATGATATAGTAGAATATTAGGCAGTCATTATTTATAAAGACTTTTTAAATGACATTAGAAGATGCTCATAAAATTAAAAACTGAATACAAAATCACATACACAGAAAGACCCCTCTTAGACCCCACATACACAAAGATTGCAAGAAAATGTTCTGAAATGATAACAGATGTTATTCGTACATGGGACGATCAGTGATGACTATTTTCTTCTCTAATACTGTTTTGTTCTTTTCTTCACTATGCATGTATTACTTTTACAGTCAAGAAGATTTTTTTAAAAAAAATAAATTTTAAAAATCCAGAAAACATAAATACATCTATCTACTCATTAAACAGACCTTTATGGCCACCTGAAATGAGGTTTTGCCTTATTTTTCTACACTGGAAGAAGTACACGGGAAGAGATAGATACAGGAAGTGATGGATGGCCATGGAAGGGGTGTGTGATGGAGAAAGGATGGGGACAGTTTTTTGGGGTGAACACTGGGAAGTCTGTCAGTTTCTCAAGGTTATGGGATGAAAAGCAACCCAGAAAGGCACAAAGACCTTCTAGAAATTGGCCTGTTCAAACGTGAAACTCCAGGCCTTGCTGACCACAGTATCACCATCATACTAAATTTTTTTTAAAATGAGACAAAAAAAAAATGTGGAGAACATTCACCAACAAAAGATTACATATTATTAACAATTTGCACACAGCTTTTAGAGAGCTAAACAGCCAGTGTAGACTATGTCGGTTCTGTACCAACCTATGTTCCAGCCACCAGTACTGAGCCCTGGATCCGACATGCTGGAGCAGGAACCAGAGGAGGTAAAGCTGGGCTGCAGAACAAATGGAAACAGCATCAGACAATCGTTTCCCATGATGTTTATCCTTAGGAAAAGTCAGACACAAACTAAAAACCACGAGCTTACGTATCGACTATGGGACACTACAAGATTTGATGAGCGACTAGGAAAGGGCCCGAAAGGGTTTGGTATCCCCTGAGGCCGAGACTGGGCTTCGAACACACTGCAGAGCATCGCCAACGTCTGGACATCACGGAGTCGGCAGTAATGAGCCAACCTAGAGTTGAGAGGAGAGAGAACACGTCAAGAGAAGAGATGGAAGGAGGATGTGAGCATGATCGTGGTGGGTTGCTGCCACAGGGACAGAAAGAGACGATGCTTAAGTCTTCCTCAAAAACCCTATCGGGAACCAGGGCTTTCTACTGATGCAGAACTACACTGGGTTTGGCTACATTTGCTTTGGAATAAAATATAAGCATTACAATTAACCTAGAAAACCAACCTGAAAGTTTCTGGTTGGCATCCGGACATGGATTCAGACCTGAACATAGCTTCTCAAGAACTAAGCAGACTAAACTAATATCTGAGTGAGGCCATAAATGCTCTCTCCCACCTTTACTGCTTTCTGGGAGGTGCCTATAAATGTCATTCATATAACCTTACACTATGTGAAGGTGCTCAGAGAACATTGTACCACCACAGTACAGCGAGCAGACAGACTCAGGAGGTGGAATTAGGAAGTCGAGCTATTAAATAATAACAATAAGAAACAGTTTTACCTTTTAGGTACTCATATCCTCTTTCCTCTTTTCAGCACCACTGCTAGAAGGTGTGGTACGTGGCCTCAGTGACGGAATACTGATACCTTCCTAGCAAGCACCGTCTTTAATACTTTTTAAGGTGCTTGTACACTCATTATCTCATTTGAGCCTCACGTGAAGTGGGTAGAACAAGTACTGTCATCCCTGCGTTACCACGAGGCAACCGAAGCATGAGCACGTGTGAACCAGGTCTGGCCTCACCGGTAAGTAAAGCCAACCTCCTCCTGAAGCAAGCAGAGCTTCCTTCTCTGTCAGGACCTGGGCCTCACTCTTACGGAGAGTCAAGTGGTTTCCCTGGTTGTAAATCATTTTGCGCATTATATTTCCAGTTCGCCATATTTCAGTGCAATAGGAATTCAATATTTTCCTAAATTGCTTAATAGAGTGAAAGCATCACGGCTTTTGGAAAACATGAAAGCCAATATGTAATTCTCTAATCTGCTCTCGGGGTAAAAGTCTACGGGATCCAAGACATTTACCATCTCAAGAGCGCAAACTCTTCTGATCAGACTTATGGGCTAACGGATGCATACATCTCTAAAGGACATGTGAGTCTCAAATCCTTGTTACAGATGGCACATACTCTATGGTTGCTTCTGCTATAAGAAGTTAGTTACGCACAGAAACTGTTGTGTCACAGAAAGGAAAGACCTCACTTCCACCTCTCACTCCTCAGGCCTCTGCGCTTTTTTTTACACAATAACCCCAAAGTACTAACAGACCTAAAATTTACACCTCTCATTTTCTTCACGTTTATCTCTCAAAACCTACAGGGATTCCAGCAGCTGTCGCCCGAATGGATGTCGAGCCCAGGGAGTTTCCAAATCTGGGTCAGACTTTGGACCAAGGCAAAGATCTGTAGCTACCATAGCCAGCGACCAAACCTGGACAAAGCAAAAAGAAACATCCAAACTGAGATCGGTGAGGACAGGGACGGGAAGTATGAAAGAACCCCACCTCTCTCTACCTACACCCCACCCTTACTACTCTCACAGCCAGAAAATACAGAAATTCAGACCTACTGAATCAGAACTGGAATTTTAATAAAATTCTCAGGGGACCATAATATTTGAGAAACATTAGTCTTAAAAACTTTGATTAAGCAAACTTTGGAGAAATGACACCATGTAATAACTTCAACGGGTTGTCTATTTAGCTGCTGATTCATGTGTCTTTTTCTGCTGCTTCATTAGTAAACTGGCAAGGAGAGAAAAAAGTATTCTGCTTCACATTTCAGATCTGTCCTTCTTTAGCCAAATCATGAAAACCTTTGTTGGTTTCCTTAAAAGAGTTTCATTATACTCTCTGAAGCTACAGGAAAAAAAAAAAAAAAAAAAAAACAGGCCAAGACAAAATAGACTTGGCTTTCTTTTCTGTTGACATCAAATCTGAGGAATATCTCCAAACTTGGAATCGCATGGTGCTTGGAGTCATCAAACAGAAACGAATGTCGATTAAGTAACTACCTACCAAACCCAAGATTCAGCACACACAGAATACATCCTGCGGTCGACAGAGCCTGCCAAGCTCCATACATTTAAAACTGGAGCAGTACTTCTGGGAAATCTTGCTCATAGCAACACGTCACTGTACACCCACTAACTGGAGAGCACCATACTAGACTGTGAGATACCCAAATGGAAGAAGTATAGATTTAAATCAAGGAGTTTATAATCTAAGAAAAAAAGAATAGGTAAATAAAAATACTGAAAAACAGGTAGAGACACACATCAGATATGTTAAAAAAAAATCAATTAAATGATGTGGCACCAACATAGTTAAATAAAGCACACAAGTATTGGTTCAAATGAGAGACCCGAGGTTCTGTTCATCTCTACCATCAATGACCCACCTGAATGGTTGCTGAAAGGGACAGAAAGGGTGTTTACCACCCCGGCTGACAATTTAGGCATGGTATTTCTTCACTTAAAATACATATTTCCTAATGCCTTCAACAGAAATAGTTGACAGCTAGCTTTATTTCTATAACTCTCTATATAATTATAGGTACATCATTTTCGACATGTGCATAAAAATTTTTTAAAAATTAAGCATTTGCATTGATGTCATTACTGTCCCGCTAAAGAGTACCATACACAAATGATGACAATTGTAAGAACAGCAGTAATTGTATCATATATTGGGTACTTACCATTATCAGATGTAGGTATGGGAATTTTATATTTTTATCTTAGTTCTCATAAGGAATTTAGAAGTATTGTTCATATTTTATAGTTGAGGAAATTGAGGTTCAGAAAGAGGAGGTGGCTGCCTAGGACCACACAACAAAAAACTGACAGAGCTTAGATTTAAACTCAGGCCTGTCTGAACCCAGGGAGGGGTATTCCACGTCACTTGGACTAGCCTGATCTGAATTGACTTAATGAAAACATAAAAAAAAAAGAAAAAAAAAAAACACTTTAGGAAGCAATGTTTCCTCGGAGAATGTTTCTGGAACATGAACATGGGGTTTGCCTTAGTATTGTATTTATTGCATCTTCTCACCAATCTCATGAGGTAATTATTCTTATGGTTCTCATTTTACAAATACACACAGAAGCTGAGAGAGTCTGAAATAATTTGCCCAGAGTCACATCACTAGGGAGCTGAGCTGGACCCATACATCTTGCAATAAATTCCATAATAATTCTACTACTTCATTTTGTCTTCTCACTGTTTGCAGAACTTAAGGTGCCTGAGTCCTTATAGAAACATTATATCCATGACTAAAATTCACTTAAAAGGGTTGGGGGTAAAAATTTGTTTATTAGAAGACAAATGGAAATCTTAGGGATTTTTTTTTAATCAGATAAAAATCAAGGGAAGGCCTTAGCTCTGGGTCATTTGGAGGGTTATGATGGGGGAAACTGAGCAGAAAGGATAGTAGTTAGTAGTGTCCACTGCTTAATCTAATCCTCACACTAAAGACTAAAAGGTACAATAGAGACAGAGAATAGATTAGTGGTTGCCTAGGGCTAGGTGGAATAAAATGAGATTGAGCTAAGGAATGTGGGGTATCTTTTTCGGGTAATGAAAATGGTCTAAATTTATTTGTGGTGATGGTTGCAAAACTCTGCAGAGTAACCTAAAAGCCACTGAATGGTACATTTTAAATGAGTGAACTGCATGGCATATACACTATATCTCAATAAAGCTGTTAAAAAAAAAAAAAAACAACGTAGGAGCAGCTTGCTTTAATACACAGCTGTGTTCCTGCAAAAATGAAGACTTAAATTTTTTAAGATTACATCGTATTTTAACTCAACATGTCTCCTTAATCTAAAAGAATGTCCTTTTATGAAATGAAGCATTTTTAATAGTTAAAAAAAAAAAAAAGAATTGAGGGTACAAATGGGAAAGATGCAGATACCCAAATTTAGGTATGTAACAATCACCATGGTACTAGAATAGAACAGAGATGTAATAAAAAATACTCAGTAAGTGATTTAGGACCTTCCCAGCTAGCACTAATAAGAAAAATATCCAAGGGATTTAGAAAGCTGCTCTAGCCCTATAGTTTGGCACAGAAATGAGAATTGCGAAATAGGAGGCACATCTTGAAATGTCACTAAACCACAACTATAAAGGGAAAACAATCTGCTCAAAAAGAAAATTCCAGATCTGCACAAAAGGGATGGATAATACCTGAACAAGATCCTTCCTTCCAACAAGCATGGCAGAAGTCGCATTCTTCTGACACGTTTCTTGAATATCATTTACATTCAGTCTGAAATTTACAAAGAATTTTAAAGTTTCTTTCTAGTCTCACTTCCTAAATCAATCCTACCTGGCTTAACACACAGACTAAAAACTGCCTCTTTGGTTATCACTCAAAATGTTTTATCCGTATTGGCCTAAAGCTCCCTTTCTACATGATTTGAAGAAAATGCTTCACTGCTGGCTGATGTTATGCTGTGGGTTCCGGCCTAGGGAAGGAGAAATCGCTCACCTCTCTTAAGTCAGGAGAGGAGGCCAGATTCAAAGACCAACCTGCCAGCCTGCTTTCCTGTGGAGTCCCCAGGCAGGCGGTTGAATAAAAATGGATTCAAGTGCAACACTGCAGCTTCTAACACAGAGTAGTACACTGTGTATATGCTACAAAATAAATACTTTCTGCATGTGTTCCAGAGGAAGAGGACCCACAGGCCTGCCCCTGTATGCTTGTCACTCACTTCCCAACTCCCTGTAACCAAAATGGCTGTTTTCTCTATTGTACAGATTGGGTTTAGGAGGTAGAAATCTGAGACTGTTCCTAAGAGTTCTGCCCTGCCATTCGGTACACTGTATAAGCCTCACCCTTTAAATGCAGGCAAGACCAGTGAATACTAGTGGGACACAGTTCCCATGATTAGGTTGTTTTTATATTATTAATCAGTTGACTCTGAATTTGTCAAAAGGGAGATTATTCTGAGTGGGCCTGACCTAATCAGGGAGCATCTTAGATGGTGAAGCATCAGTGAGACACTGCTGCTGGTCTGGAAAGAGATGAAGTTAACTGGTTCTGTGGGTGTGAAGAACTGAATTCTGCTTACAACCTGAGTGAGCTGGGAAGAGGACGCTAAGGAGTGGATGAGCACACCACTGGGTCAACTCCATGATCTTACCCTGGTAAGACCTGGCCAAGGACCCAACTAAGCCACACCCAGACTCCCAACCCATGATAACTGTGATAGTAAAAGCATGCTGCCTTAAGCCACTAAATTTCTGGTAATTTGTTATGCTGCCATACAAAGTTAATACACTGTACTTTCCCTAAAACTGCTTTCCCCCCGCCTTAAAACTGCTTTTGAAGAAAGGGTTCAAATACTTTAAAAAAAAACACAACTTTGATAATAATCAGGAGCACTGTAATAACTATGTATGGTGTCGGATGGGTACTGGATTTATCAGGGTGATCGCTTCATAAGTTATATAAATGTCTAATCACTGTGTTGTACGCCTGAAACTAACATAAGATTGTATGTCAACTACAATTTTATAAATAAATAAATAAATACATGTAAAAATTTTTTTAACACTTTGATAATCACGCCTAAGTGATAAGCACGGTGTATTTGAAATTCTGAACTTACATGTACAGTTCTCCCAGTGACTTGTGAACAGGAAGAAGGCATGCAATATCCTGGATGATAACTTTGCCAGCAGCCTTGATCGGTCGATTGCCGGAGTCCGATCCCTCACGTTTACTTTTCCACCTCCTTGATTTCTGGGGGAGACGACCAGTTATAACTAAGGGGGACTTTGCTGAATGGAAACTGCAGTTGCAGAGCACATCATAGTTGAGTCATTGGTAATTTGCAGATAATTTGCATTACATCATGCCCACAATTATATGAATCAGCATCTATAGGAAATTAAAGGATGACAAAGGGCATTGAGCTCTTGGTCCAAAATCTTAACAATAAGAAGCAGCTACTACAGAACTGTATACATTCTGCAGGTGCCCAAAAACAGATACCTTGAAGCCAGAATTTAAAAAAACAGAGGAGAAAAAGAACAGCAAGTTAGTAAAGACCACAAATATGTGGGAGAAGAGCAACTTTGAAGGCTGGGTTCAGTCCTAGGTTCAAAGTTCTTGCTTGAAACTAATCAAAAGTTTTTTTTTTTTTTCCTTCTCAGAGATTTTAATAGGATTTGTTGAGAACTTAATCCAGATACAGCAGTGTGGGCTCTGCAAACCTAATCTACGGTAGGCAGACTGAGAAACTTAGCAGCTCAAGGAGAATTACCCTATTTTATTTCTAAAAATGATGATTTTAGAATGTCCAAAATACTTGAGCAGAGGGACATGGGTAATAGACATGGAAAATCATTAGCAATTATCCTATTTCCCCAGAGCCTTACCTACAGATGGCTACAGAGGAGCCTACTGTATGAGGGAAATGACAGATGTCATAGAAAATGAGAATTATTAGAGTGTAGCCCCATCTGGTTATATTCAAAATGACAACCTACCAAGGGAATGATAGTCTATTTTATTTTATTGCCAGAAATTAAAAAGGGGGCCACAAAAATGACTCATCTCAGGAGGGAGGTGACATATTTATTAACAAAGAAAGCAAAAGGAGCTAGTGAAAGGGTCTGCAATTTGGAGTCAGAAAATCAAGGTTTACTGGTCTTTTTGCCACATGTACTGGTTCAAGGTGACCCCAGCCAAGTTACTTATTTGCGAATTTAATCTCATGTCACTCTCTCCTCGCTCACTGGTCACTTGTGGCTCAGGGTGAGCCGTGTTGTTCCAATCTCACCAGGTTAATAAGTGTACAATGAAAAGGTGAGAGTGCAAATGGTGTAAATTGAAAGAGTACAATTTTTAAATCTATAATTTTTAGAAATATGTACAAACCCACAGGAATTTAGATTAGATCATTATTTAGATGACTCACAAATTCATTTTCCCCAAGTGATTTTTATACAATCACCCTGATATAAATTAGTCATCTCTTACCACTGAGCATCTCTTACCACTGATGTCCCATCTAATCCCCAAAGCTGCCCAATGCATGTAACTTCCTACATGACTGGTAAGTGTGATGGAATCTAGTAAATCTAGGATACTCGGACTTGGTTCACTGAAGGTAAATGAAGTTTAGCTGAAGTATTCGAATTGCTTATCATAACTGGTAAAGACATATGCTACATTATCAATATGGACTTAACCCATTTGATCTTAAGATGCAGTTCAGTTCCTAATTACTATTTATCCATTCACAAGACATTATTCTGCAATAGAAGAGGATGCTTAATCTATCATTGTGGGGTAGCCTTTCAATTCCCTGCTAGCCTTGGTTATTTTTCTAAAAAAGAATTCTGTGTGTACTCACTATCCTTTTAGCCACGAATATCTTGACGTGGGTGCAAGTAAGGGGAGAATGTGCTGAAGCACAAACAATCTGTCAGAATGGGCTGGAGCCAGGCAGTGTTAACGGACACAAGATGATGTCATCACACGAGCACTAGTACTATTACACTCTAAAGAGTGTAATTTGGCATACATCTACCCAGCAATAACAGGGTCAGCATGATGTGCTCAACTAGAACAGGGAGGCTATAAGCGCACAGACTCATGTCCCTGTGGCTTTCAACCTTGTTTCCAGGAGTACAAAAATCCCAGGAAACGACAAACCCACAGGTCGTCCCACATACTGGGCGTCAGAAATGAGATTTAGGGTACTGGATTTTAAAGAGAGAAAGAGAAAGAGAGAACGAGATAAGAGAGAAGGGAGAGAGAAAGAGAAATCAGAGTGAGAGGAGAGAGAGATGAGCGTGAGAGAAGGGGGGTATGCATGTATGTATGCGTGTGTGTGCGTGTGTGTGGGGGGGGGGGGGGGAGGGAAGGGAGGGAAGAAAGAGAAGGAAAAGAAAGAGGGAAGAAGGAAGGGATGGACGGAAGGAGGAAAAAAGGAAGGAGGGGAAAGATCTACACTAAAAAGATGTAACTAAGAAGGGAACATGATCCATCTAATTTGGTCACTGAGTTGGTTGGAAGGCTTTTAAAATGCTGTTCCAGGCACTCTGGTTCCTTATTACAAGGAGAAAATGAGAAGCATTTGAACAATTGAGCAATTCACTATAGCTTCATTTAACTGGGAAATAAACAAAAGTTCATGAGGGATGGGGTCTACAGCTTTCAGATCACAGTGAAAACCACAATTCCCTGACTTTTTAAACAAACATGATGAAAATACTAAGAAAACTAAATACTTAGAATACTAAGTGGTTCATTTGCAAACAGACTAGCTCACTCAAAAATGTTTTTCCTAGCAGAATCAAATTTTTTCTAAAAATGATCATTTTAAAATGTCAAAAATACCTGAGCAGAGGGACATGGGTAATGGACATGGAGGATCATGAGCAATTATCTTATTTCCCCGGAGCCTCACCTACAGATGGCTGCACGGGAGCCCGTACGTGGGAAATGAGATGTCCTGGCCACAAGTCCAAGTGTACAGATGTTTGACTTAGGATTTAAGGTCTTGCCTGTCGTTATTAATGTCAGCTCCTGCTGTGAACTGCTCACTCTGTGCAAGCATGAGCCTCACCGCAGCTCGCTGACAGAGTGGGTGCTGCCCCCATCACTCAAGGCCACACTCAGGAGAGCTGAGATTTAAACACAGGCCTCTCAGATTGCTAAGCCCATACTTGTTAACCTGTTTTTAAGAGCATGATTTTAGATTAAAAAGAAAAAAAATTAAGTCCTAACTAACTCACTATATAAATAGTTTGGTTTACTTTTCAATGGATCCATTTCTGTATATAGGGAGATCAGCATCGGATTCTAGCGAGGCCTACCCAGCACGCTATCATCTACAATCTTTCACTTCTAAAGTCACTTCTCTGCCAAGCACCATGGCTACGTTCTGCCAAGCCAGACGGTATGCTGAGAACCATCAGGGGCAAGCCACATCTGCAGCTACTTGGCTTCACACGGGGCACACCAGGCTCACACTCAGATGCTGTGTTTCAGGCCCGGCTCAAGAGCCTGTACCTCACACCATTTCACGCCTATCTGGATCTGTGAGGATCAGGTGCATTCATAGAGAACACAGAGAAAACGCCTCAGAGTCCAGAGAGATGCTTTAGGACTCTTCCCCCATCTGCAGTCTTGGGTTAGAGATGGGCAGAAACAAACCACTGTGAGGCATCAGTAAGTATCTGATGAGTATGTAAAGATGGCGGTGTTGGGACAACTTTCTGCAATTATCCTTCACTGAAATATGGAAATCACAGTCTATATTTCCTAGGCCTTCCTTGTCAACTTCTTGAGATTCCAGGCTTCTAGGTGCTTCTCTTTGGTCTGTACTGATGATGTACAGGTGATGTTTTATGGAAACTCATTACGCTGCCTTTGAGCCTATAATAGGAAAATCTTCCCCAACACAAGGTCAGAGAAGTGACTAATTATAGCTACCACCAAGAATCAAAATGTAAAAGCAATTATGGAATAGCACTATTCGTTCATTTAACTCAGCAAAGAATAACTACAAAACATTATCGAAAATCTTTAAGGGGTTGCAAAACATAGTTCTTAAAAATTTGTTGGTTAGTGGTTTTATAATATGAAAAATCTCCTCTCCAGGCTACAGGGGTCCCTCAGTAATCCTATCTAGTAGCCATTTACTCTGGGGCCTCAAATAAAACAAAGCTGCCTAAATGAAGACATGCTAAATCCAAAATCCTTACTGGATAATTTTTCAAGGTGTTTCTTCCAGAGCTCTGCCAACAAAAAACAGTTCATAGTACATTCTCAAGATTTTAGGAGTCTCTCTTATCTGTGCAACTGTCAAATGACAACACACAGAGAACAAAGACGCACCAGGCTGGGGTGGGGCCCTGATCTTTCCAGGTGAGGGGAGGGCGCTAAGGCCTAAATCCCCCCAAACCTCCTGCATTGCTCCAGTCCCACTCTGACAGGCTAAAACGTGGATACGTTTCTGTGAGGTAAAATCGGTACCTCTGAGAGGCAATGGACTCTGCGCTTCTCTTCGGCCTTCTCAATGCCCCACCAAGAGAAAATGCCCCTTCCCCACAGATTTCATGAGCAGGATTGAGGGGAGAGACAAAGCAAGACAGACAAATTATCACATGATGAGCACCAGGATGCTCCTTTGAACATACCAAGAAGGTGTTCATGGAATTCTGGGAAAGAGGGCAGGGAAGAAAGGAGTTGGGTGGGAAGGGGAGGGAAGGAGGCATTGGTGCAAACAGCACTGAATGACAACCAATAGCCAGCTTGCGACTGTACCACCATGTTACTGCTACAATCGGAGGCAACATCGATGCCAATAAATGGGTTAAATGTAAAAACAGCCCAAGAATAAGCCACCAACTGCTTCGCAGCAACCCCATCAACAATGCATAATCAGCAGGGTGGGCAGTGAGTCAAAATGCGTTCCTATTTAAATAGCAGTGGGAGCAAGGACTGCTGGAAAAATCGGTGGAAATTCAGCAGTCGGTTGGCTGGGACAGGCTTTTTAAGAAAAGGTGGCCATGCTCGTGGCTCTACCTGCAAGCTGTTGGCAGCAGTGGTGCTTGTTAATCAGGGCTCCTGATTTCAACTGGTTTTTATATGAAAAGGCTATAGAACTATCCCCCTAGATATATTTTTTTACACCAAATGAAATTCATGCTAAAGCCTCAAGGCTGCCTTGCACCAGCCTGAGGTCACCAGGGCACCACTGAAACATGAAGAGGGTGGGAGAGGAAGACAGAAGAGGAGAGACGGCCAATAGGAATGAATAAGAAGGAAAGAAAAGGAAGAGAGAATGTTCACAGCGGAGGTTTTACTGTCAAAGCGAAATATTAATGGTAAGGAAAAAATCTGTTCCAGAAAATTCCCAAAGGATAAAAACTAGCTTATGCATCATGCCAATGAAGCAGGTGGGTAGTTCCCTCTTTGAATTAGACCAAGACGATAAAAACAGACAAAATGGTGTAAGCCTCTTATATCTTCCTCTGCTTCCCCCTAGGCCAAAGGCAGGCTTTTGAAAGTTCTATGGAATTATAAAAACACTCCAAATGAAATCAGGTGAGCTAAAGGCTTACGATCAGGGTTCTTTCCAAGAAACCCTGTGTTGAGCTCCTTTTTCAAAGAAGTCCATTCACAATCCTTAACAGTATCGGTGTTCACCCATTTGAAACTGTGATGGAACAAGGTGGCCGAACTAGGTGCCTAGAGTGAAATTTAGTGTTGCTAGTCCTGAAACCCAGCCAGCCTGTCATTGTAGGTTCCTCAAAGCCAGGCAGGTGGCATTTTATTCTTGGGCCTTTGGGCAGAGACAGGATTAGTCAAGGAGAGCATTTGCACAGCGCACAGTACCGGGAAGTCGTTAATTGCTTGTATGGACCAACGTCGCCGGGCAGAGCGAGGAGACATCTGTGCGTGAAAACGTCACACCCAGAAGGAGGGAAGAAAAACACCAAGAATATTAAAAGGGAAAAATATAGAATAAAACGAAAGCTTCCCACAACCTGATGGATTAAAAGATACCATAATATGCTGAAAAATCGGGATTGAAATGAGTCAAAAATCTGAACCTAAACTAAGCACAGCAGTGTGTGGCTTCCGTCACCTCCCGCCCAACCTGTCACACTCCAAACGCATCTCCAATGTCATTGTCCTTCAGCCGAAACACATTTTAACGTGTATGGAGGCTAAGGTCCACACCGCTCTGACAGATGCACTACGACCGAGGTCTGCGGCTCTCCAACGAGCTTTAAGGTCAGAGTGCAAGTGGAGACACTGGTGGACTCCGGCTTTCCCTTCAGGAGCACACGTGCGTGCGAGAAGCTTCTCTCCTAAAACGGAAGTTCTTCAATTGACTCAATACTATGTGGGTTTTTTTTGTTTGTTTTTTGGTTTTTTTTTTGTTTTGTTTTGTTTGTTTGTTTGTTTTGGTGTGTGGCTGTAGGACACTGGGGAAATTGGAAGTCTTGACCTTGGGACAACAGGATTATTCTGAGAGTGATGCCACGGGGAAAGGAGAGGCCCGAGAAGCGCAGCAGAGAGGGAGCTGGGGCTGAGGACGCACACTCTCGAGGGCACTCTCGCTAGCAACATAAGCAACAGTGTTAAGCTGGGAGCATAAAACTGTGGAAATCAGAAATTACTCTAGCAACTTCAAGACCTCCCCAGTTATTTACATTAGAGTTATTTTAGTAACAAACTAAAGCAAACGTGGGAGGTTGCAAAAATGTTTAAATGTTTACAGGGTAATGCCTAATGTTTCTCAGAAGTTCTAGGCCTTCCAATTTACCCTAGGAATAAGCAACATTTCATCAGCTATTAATAGCTGATCCAGTTACCAAATGAATGTTAGCATCTCTGTGCTTTCTGACTTCCTATGATGGTTTTTTAGCTGTCTCGCTTTTTTTTTTTTTTTTTAATTTTTAGGAACAAACCTCGAAATTCCATCTGGAGAATGTTTGGCTGAATATAATTACATGGTCTAAGTAGGGTAGGTTAAAAACACACAAAAACAAGAGAAATGAACAATAATCCCTCAATGGCTCTATGAAGACTTCTTTGTAACCTTCAAAATATGTTTTAATTCCTTCATTACTGTCCTTTAATGCAGTTATATTATCTTTCTTTATTCTTACTCATTTAAAGATCTTAGAGGTAGAAATCTAAAAGAGAATAGAAATATGTAGGAAAAATATCTGAGCTGAAAATGAAGACAAGCACAGAGAAATTTAGCAAACTGGAACCGTTTCCATAATAAAAGTAATGAAAGTGATATTATTTGACATGTGAAACCAGACATCTGAGGATCAGAAAAACTCCTCAAGGGATAATACTGTATTCCCTCCAAGAGCAAAGGTAAGACCAAAATAAGACCAATATCGTGGCCATATTTCAGTTCTTTAATCCTCTCTATTTGCCCCATGTAAATGAGATGGACATGAATTTCAATAAGAAATGAATTTATTTAAGACTTATCACAAAAAAAACTCATTTCAACTTCTTAGGTTGAACCACATGAAATTTTTCTTTCAGGTTAAAAATAGTCAAATATCACCAATTTCATATGATTTCACCTAATAATTACTACATGTCATCCACTGAAGCATGCCTCCCTTCCCCAGGACTTCTAAGAGTTGTTGTAATGTTCTGTTTCTTGGCCAATATGACTGTTAATTCACTGAATTATATGCTCATGATTTGTGAACATTTCTGTACTTACATAGCAATACAAAAGTTTTATATCAAATGAGAAAAAAAAAAGCATCTCCCTCATTTTACATGATCACTATCTGGAATAAAACTCAAAGACCACTTACTATGTCATCCTCAGGGACTATTTATCATGGCCCATTCTCTGAGGAGATGTAACACAGTGGGAACCGTCCCAAACCAAAATATCGCAATCCTTCCTTTGGCCCCTCCTTTATAATTACAATGTTTACAGAAAGAGGCCAGACCACCTAACACATGAATGTAGGCTTTACGAATGCTTCTGCGTTAGGAGAGGTCCCACCTTGGGACGGGAGTTATTTTAACTAGACATGGCCTTTACACACTACCACAGGCAAAAGTGCTGGCCCATGTGTGTTGTGCCCAATTCAAACCCAAGCATGAGTAGCACATGACATGATTTGAAGGTAATTCAGAATTGCCTCATTGACTATATGATCTCCTCGGCCTACTGAAAATGCCCACATTTATCCAACAATGAGTTTGTTTTGGCTGGTATGTTAATAAGAAAATGCCTTATTTCCAACCAGTTTGTTAAATCATCTCATCAGTTACCTGCTAGCTTGTAGAAGAAAAAAAAAGAATTTTTTAATGTAAAGGTCTTGGGAAGATAGAAGTATTTCAAGAAAGTTTGTGATAGTTGGGTGGGGTGTAGGGGAGAGAATTCCATCAGAGTATGAAGATGGGAACTAAAAATCATTTCCTCTCCTTGACTAAATGTTTTTTCCCAAGACCGGTCCTGTCTCCAGCATCAGTTGCTGCCATTCTTTCGGTCACATACAATCTGAAAACCAGACAAAGTCAGAGATGGCAACCATCACTGTGAAGAACGTCAGACCCTATACTGCAATTGAAGTAAAGATGCCTCTAACGCTTGCTAGCAATTTTTTTTAATAATTCAATTTTTAAAGTTTAATTATAGTCAATCATCATTTCTCAATTAGTGGGGGACAACAACAAAGAATCCCTAAGGACTGAGTTTGTGGTAGCTCGGTGGTAGCCCTGTTTAAAACATCATGTCAGTTACAAGCCGGTTTAAGCCAGACTCTAATTCTGACAAAAAAGAGTTCTCAGAATCCTTCCTACGCTCTGCCAACATTCTCTTCATTGTCGTCACCAAAGACTTCTGACAGCTTAATAGCTACTTTAAAAATGATGAGTTCCTTAAGAACCCAGGAACACAAGGACAGGTTCAGGTGATTTTTTATATAAACTGGTCCATTCAAATGTGTACTTCAGTATAGAGTTAGGAAAAGTATAAAACATTTTAGAGATCAACTTTAAAACTTCTCAGAACTCTGAAATTCCAAATATATCAAGATCTTAAGCCTCCATAAACACCCATCAATTTGTTGACAAACGTCAGAATACCAAGGACATATGAAGGTAAATTATTCTATCTAAAAGAATGGGAATCAACTTAATAAATGGGGATTACAAATATTAAATTAAAAGGGGAAAGACTATGGATTATAAGAACTCATCCCCCCCACACACCACATACAATTTACAGTAGTTAAAACAACAGAAAAGCACGAAGCAATAGACTTTAACAAACTAATTACCAGAGGGAAAGGTTTTAAGAGATTACTAATTTAGCTGCCTTGTGTGGCAGGCAGGGGAGACAAGGCACGAGAACCTAGGGAAGGCAGAAGAATCACAGGCCTTGGCTCTGCTGCTTACCCGCTCCTTGTAGTAGAAGGAGCTGATGGAGACCTGCTCTTTCTCGCTGCGCGTGGGGCTCCCACTGTATAGACGAAGGTTCCCAGGGGCCTCTGTGCGGATCTTCATTGGTGCAATCAAGCCAGTGTGATACGCAGACAAGGCTGAGAGAGATCTGCAATTGAAAATGTGGGATTATCCATACTGGTGTCGGTCTTTCCATATTACTAAGTAGTGCTGTTCTTGGCACTTGATGAAACCAAGAGGAAAAGATGAATAAGAAGGGGTGAAAATGAAAACTCAAAAAAGAAAAGAAACAAATAGAACTTTTAGAACTGAAAAATGCTTTGTCTGCAGAAGCAGAGAGTGTTTCTATGATTATATACGTAGAAAATTCAAAGGAATCTACAAACTGCTAAAACTAATAAGTGAATTTAGATACATCGATTTAAAAAAATCTACTATATTTCTATACATTATAAACAAACATTTAGTAAATGAACATTTTAAAAATTTCATTTAGAATAGCATCAAAACAAATCAAGTACCTAGAAACAAATTTAATAAAAAAAAAATACACACTGAAAATACAAACTATCACTGAGAGAAATTAAAGACCCAAAATAACAGAGAACTATATCATGTTAGTGGATTCAAAGATTCCATATTGTTAAGATACCAATTTTCTGCAAATTGATCAACAAAGTCAACACAATTCCAATCAAAATATGAGCTTTATTAGAGAAACCAATAAGTTGATTTCATATTTTACAGAAATGCAAAAGACCTAGTTAGCCAACACAAACCTGAATAAGAATAATAAAATTGGAGGACTCAGACTACCAGATTGGAAGACTTACTATATAAAGCTACATTAAGATTGTAGCGTTGGCATAAGGAGGGACCAATATATCAAAGGAAAAAACAGAGTCTAGAAATAGATCCACAAACATATGCTCAATTGATTTTCAACAAAGATATCAATGCAAATTCAATGAGAAAAAAAAATCTGTTCCATAAATGGTGCTGGAACAAATATATATCTCTACTGAAAAAAATAAACTTTGATCCCCTACCTCACATGATATGCAAAAATTAATTTGAGATTGATTATAGACCTTAATTAAGGAATTTAAAAAAGAAAACGCAGAATATTTTCATGACCTGAAGTAGGCAAAGAAAGCGCTAAGCATAAAATACAAAACGTGGTAAACTGGACTGCATCAAAATTTAAAACTGCTGTTTATAAAAAAAAAATCACTAAGAAGGGAGAAAGAAAAGCCACAGATTAGAAGAAAATCAATACATACATCTAGCAAAAGATGTACAACCAGAATAAACTGCCACAAATAAATAATAAGAAACACAGTCCCCCCAAAAAAAGGGCAAAATACTTGAACAGGTACATCACAAAAGAAAATAGCCAGTTAGCACACAACAGTGTTTCAGTATCATTAGTCATCACTATGGAAGTGCAAATTAAAGCCACAATAAGATATTACACACCCACCAAAATGGCTCAAGTTGGAAAGCTTAAACATTACTTTTTAGAGAAGATGTGGAGCAACCAGAATTCTGAAACACTGCTGGTAAAGAGTGTAGAATGACACAACCACTGGGGAGAGACTTTTTGGCAATTCTAATAAAATTAAACTTATACCTATCCTATGACCCAAGGATTCGATTCCTTGGGTAGAGAAATTAATACACGTGTTCATAAAGAGACTGTACGTGTAGGTCTACATATAATAGCCCCAAACTGAAAATTATTCAAATGTCCATCAATAGGAGTATGAATAAAAAAACTATTATTTTCATACAGTAGAACTATTGATACATGCAACAATGTAAATCAATTTCAAAAAGAAAACATTAAGTTTAGTAAAATATGCCAGACATAAAATAATGCATACTGCATGATTCTATTTAGATGAAGTTCAATGATGGAAGTCAGAGGACTGGGTAAAGGGATAGGGGAATTTTCAGGGTGAGGCCAATGCTCTCTGTATCTTAATCTGGGCACTGATCATCAAGATATACATTTCACATTTGTGTGTATAAATTATACTTCAAAAAAATACTATTATTCTGTAGGAACATTTTTCCCTCTGATCCAAAGTCCAAATATATTATTTCTCTTTGAGAGTAGGTGATTGTTTTCTATTCCAACCTTTTAAAATAAGGGACCTGGTATAATATCAGGTCTCTGGCCAAGGTCTCATCTGCCTGGGTTACTGCAGAGACTGGCAAACCCCCAGGACAGCAGTAGTGCCCGCTCACATACTTGGTTCAATCTCTTTCTTTCCTATTAGCTCAACTATTCATTCATAAGTATACAAATTCTATCACAATGATATATACAGTGTTTGTGGCAGGAGGGTTTCCAAGTTATCTTAGTCACTATACTGCAGGATCAGAAGTCTGTGGTACATAACTAATGGTTAAATTAAAATAAACAAACAAACAAAAACAATAATTTGAGAGAGGTTGTATGTATGTGGGGGCTGGGGTATACATGAACTCTATACTACTCACTCAATTTTGTTATGAATCTAAAATTGCTATAAAAGATAAAGTTTAATAAGAAAAAATTTTACAGTATGATTGAGCAATTCCACTCCTAGGTATATACCCAAGAAAAATGAAAATATATGTCCATACAAAAAACCTGTACACAAATGTTCATAGCAGCATTATTCAAAATAGCCAAAAAATAGAAATAACCCAAATGTCCATTGACTGACTGATGAATAGATAAATAAAATGGTATGTGTGTATGTGTGTGTGTGTGTGTGTGTGTGTGTGTGTGTGTGTGTGTGTGTGTGTAAGAGAGAGAGAGAGAGAGAGAGACAGAAATGTATTTGGCAAAAAAATATAAATAAAGTGCCAACACATGCTATAATATGTATGAGCCTAAAAACATTATACCAAGTGAAAGAATCCAGTCACAAAGGACCACATACTGTATGATTCCATTTATATGAAGTGTACAGAATAGGCAAATTTATAGACAGAAAGTAGCTTAGTGTTTTCCCAAGGATGAAAGAATAAGGAAACAGGAGACGAGTGACGGCTAAGCAAAAGGTTTCTCCTGGGGCAATGACAATGTTCTAGAATTGACTGTATTGGTAACTGCACATATCTGTGAATATACTAAAAGCCATTGAATTTACATGCTTTAAATGAGTTAACTGTATACTATGAGAATTAAATCTCAATAGAACTGTTAATAAAAACTTAATAAAAAACAGTGGCAGTAGAGGAAACATAGTGCCAGGCAGCGCTCTTCATGCTTTTCAGGGACAAACTCATTTAATCTTCATGGCAGCTCAAGGAGGCAGAGACCCTAAGCATCCCCGAGTTACTGTGGAGGAAACTAAAGCACAGTCCTAAGGTTAGACGACAGCAGGGCTGAGATCTGGACACAGCAGTCTGGCTCTGAAGCCCATATTCCCAATCGCTACACTAGACAGCCTTTTAAAAACAAACAACAAAAAAAAACACAGAAAAATAATGAAGACTAAACGGAAAACACATTAAATTGTGAACAGTGGCTCTTCACGAGACATGGAAAGGAAGAACTTTGATATTTCAATTTAGAACTTCCTTAGTGTTTGAGTTTTTTCAACATACTACTTATGTTCGTTTTAAAAATTTAAATATATTGTAGTAACGTTAGAAGTGGCATATTTGTGTTATGGGATGACAGATGATCTCTTATTATTTATCTAGTTTTATTTAATGTTCAAATAACACTTCAGCAACAGGGGAAGAGCACAGTAAAAAGGCATTTGCCTTGTTTTGACAACAGATTGTATCAAGCTACTCATTCTAGTGGGTTGGTAGTAACTTGACAGTAGAAATCTCGCCTAGTTACAGTTTAATTAACCTGATCTTCTCTGGAGGTTTACTGAAGGACTAAAACAAACTGTCGAGAGTCTGGATTGAGTTTTCAGCAGTCATTCCCAGACGTCTGCCCACTTCTGGCCCATGAACGCGGCTTAAGCCTGAATCTCCCAGACTCACCTTGGTGTAGGTTCTGTCGGAGACACTGCTCGATGCATCGTCATAGGCCTTGTGAAATATACCAGATACCCTGACAGAGGAGACACATATGTGCACATCAAGGTCAATGAGCTGGACGTGGGAAATCAATCCTAAGGCAGCACTGTCAATCTTTTGTCTAGCTCAATACACCTGAAGGAGACAACACATTTTCATGAGGCGTAAAGGCTCATGATTTCAGCTGCACTTAACAAGGACAAACATCAGAATCCCCAGGATCCAGGAGATACTGGATATATTTGGTTTACAAAAAGTCTCCACAGGTATTTTATATATTTCCCAGCTATTGTAGAGAAATCAGGGCTCTGAGTAACTCAAAATCATGCTCATCAAGACGGCTATTTCAGTGAACATTCTTAGAATTATGTCCACAGACACCAATCTGACATCATACCATACAACACTACTGCATAAGTTCTTCTCAGTTCTCAAGAAATAAAAAGGAAAACTCTCTGATGGAGATTTTCATATAGACTTTGTAACACTCTTAGCTGATCTCTCTCAAAATCTAGAATCAGAGACCCAAAAAGAGACCAACCTGCTCCACAGAACCTGGCCCCTGAGGTCCTAGGAAAAGGAATATTGGCATCTTGGTATGACCCGTAGGCAGTCGTTACCCGGGCAAACGTGGGTAAGGGCGGTGTAACAGAGTTCGGGAGTGCAAAGGGGTTGCTGGATGCGCTGTCTTCTTGGTTCTGAAATTTAAAAACCAAACAGACTGAAAACCACAACCTGTCTTAAAGCTCAACTACAAAATAAAATTAGGGAGGAAGAAATGAAAAAAAAAAATCAAAGTATAGGTTAGTACAAGAATCTCACCACAAAAGACTCAAGGCAGGAGACCAGCTGGCGCAGGCAGGGCTCCAGGCAACTCTGGTTGCGTTTCACTTTTTGCAAAGAAGTGTCTTTCAGGATCTGGAAAAGGCACAAAATACGGTCAAGAATGGCGACATTCTTGATTTGCTTATTCAGGAACAGGTGAAGATGCAGAGAGAATGGAGCACGGCTCGGCTTGAGACTTTCAATACTACATCCTACTTCCCACCTCCTCTAGGGGCTCAGAGAGAAGGTTCATTCCCAGGCCCACTTTAGGACATCTTTCCTTAGCCAGGGCAGGCACACACGCTGGGTTTGAGAGGGCACGTTCCTAGCAATGGAATGACTATTCTTTATTTACAGTGAATTCTACTCCTTTCCTCTCTCCTTACCCTACCCCCACTCCCCAGGAGAAATCTCAGTAACTCAGAAGTAACACTCACTGGGCTGAAATGGAAATCACTCACATACAAGCCAGGGGTAATAGATTTCACTTCAGTGAAAATTATAATGCATCCTTTTTTTTGGTTCTTTAAAAATGTAAATCCCAACATTTTAAGGTACATGTTGTAGATATAAACAAACTGAAGATTAGGCATGTAAATCGGGTCTGTGCTGTCTAACGTGGAAGCCATTACCCACATGCAGATACTGAGCAAGTGAAGGGCGAGAGTCTGAACTGAGATGTGTTTTAAGTGTAAAATTCATAATGAATGTTGAAGACTGAGTACAAAACTAAAAGAATATAAACTATCTCAATATCTTTAATTTTCATACTGATTACATGTTGACATACTTTGGACGTACTAAATTAAAAAAACGTTTTTGAAATTAATTTACCTGCTACTTTTATTATTATTTTTTTTAGTGTGGCTACTAGAAATTTAAAAATTCATGTGGCCGGCATTATATTTCTATTGGACAGCACTGAATTGGACCTTGAAAGATATTTTCTTGTCCTATAATTTTTATAATAGTAGAAAAATCTATCTTTTTTGTATGGTCAAATAAGACAAATATTCAAATTCCAAATACCACAAAATCTGAGTAATTAGCATTTCAGAGAGCCTTATGACACTTGAAAAATTTCTTGGTTACAGATCATACTCCAAGATGACTCAAGTAGGAAACTAGGCAAAGGTGAACAGCACTCAGGTTGACTTGGTTTCATCAAGGCATTGCCATTACTTCCCATGTGACGCTGCTCGCACTGGAAAAGGCGTATCGTACATGGCTCATGGGGCTTTTTCATGGGGATTCTGGCTGATTAGTTCTACATGAACTGACAAATCGAGCTGCTGAACCTGTAGGGGTGCAGACCAAACGCCAGGACGCACCACCTGCACTCAGGCACTGCCACCCTTTCCCACACTCACCTGTGCAGCCCGTCAGCCTCACTCCAGAAAGGCATCGTCTCTTTTTATGGAATAGATTTTTTAAATAACCTTACATACTTTTTCTTCTAAAAGTATCTTTTGGCTTCAGAATATATCTTGCCTATAGTTTCCAGATAAATGAAATTATATTGCAGGGTTCTTAACCTGGGATTAATACATAGCTTTAAAGAGATCTGTGAGCAGATCATATGCAATTATAGATGTGCACATTATTCATAAGCAATATTTCTGAAATTATATGCAACACTGTACAAATTTTTCTGGAAAGGGTCCATGGTTTTCATTAGACTTTGAAAGGGGGTCCACAAATGAAAAAGGTCCAGATCCACTGCTCTAATACTTTCTACACAAAATGAACAGCAAGTGTTAACACTGCAGTGTGTAACGATGATGACTTCCAAATCCTACCAGAGTTTTCATTCAACTTTACTACATAGCTCAGACACTCGAGTACATGAGCAGAGGTCTCCTCTCAGAATATCAAGGAGAACGTGTGAACACAAATCCCCACCTTTAGCAGCTTCGCTTTCATTGTGGATGTGATGGTTGTGGGGTTGATGAACTGGAAGGAAGGGGCGGCGTTGTTTGGGTACTGCGCAGGGAACTTCACCAGCATCTTGACGCGATGGTTGCTACAGTGCACGGACACTGTGCAGCTCCGATCTGCGGCATCCATCTGCAGAGGACAAACCGTCAGCTGCTCTGGAGACGAACCACAGAGCACCCTTGGATACACATGGACTACTGAATGCTCTCAGCTCCTGGGATCTCCAAAGATGAAGGGCACATCTCCAAAGATAAATGAATTGGGAAGATTTGGACAACTCATTTAAAACAGATTTTTAATTTTAGCACTGATTAAATAAGTTCAAAGTATTCTGACTTAAAAAAAAAAAAAAAAAGCTTTATCCAAAAGCTGTGAGGTAGACTGAAACTTGTTTTATTTTGACATGAAAAAATAAAGCAGGGAAAAAGTTAAATACCTGACAGAACTTAACAAGTTCTCCTAGGAAAATTCAGAGACACAAAGTAGATTAGTGGTTTCCAGAGGCTGGGAAGAGAGGGAAATGGGGAGTGATGCTAATGGATATAGGGTTTCTCTTGAGGTGATGAAAAGATTCTAGAAGTAGACTGTGGTGATGGGGTGATGGATACACAACTTTGTGAATATACTAATAACCACTAAATTACACACTTTAAAGAAATAAATTGATATGTGAATTACATCTCAACAATTTTTAGAAAGCACTCCTAGAAACAGAATAAAGATCTCCTTCTTAAACTAGATCACTAGTATCCACAGGTTTCAGTGGGGACAAAGGAGTATAACCTGAGTTGATATAACCAATTAATCAAAGATCTTTTATCTCTTTGGATTTATTGTGCTGCCAGCTAGAGAAGACTCCTGGAGTCCAGTAAAAAGAAGCACATGCAGGAAATCCGGAGACTAGGATTCAAATATTATTTCTTCCCTCAAAAGGCTACTGACCTCAGATGTCACTTTACCTCTTAGTGTCTACGTCTCCTCATCCATAAAGTGGGGATAAAAGCACTTACTACAGTGCTGTGTTAAAGGCCAAATGAGATAACTGTGTAAGCGTATATATCCATGCCTCCCATTCACTATATCTGGGCAAAAGAAAAACTAATCAAGTTTTTAAACTCTTTTATAAAGAAAGACTCAATTCTCTGAAGCAAAGAATTTCCATACCTGCCCAAAGGAAAAGAGTATCTCTCTAAGTGTGAAGTGAACACGGAGATTTGGTCATCTTATTACACTGAATCTAAATCACCAAGGACATGACCAGCTTTAAGGGATGATCCTACAGCAAAGGATCTCCTCCTGGAGTCTGGAGGTTTAGCTTCCAAACTCAGCTCTGCCATTAACTTCACCATTAACTTCACCAGTTAACTTGCCAAATCACTAAGCCTTCGAGGACTAGAGTATCTCGACATACAGTAAAACGAGGTGCTGGAGCATCTAAGATTTAAGACACATGAGCACTGATTTAACTCTTAGTTCACCTTATGAGAAGGTAATATGGTAAGTAAAAAAAATCTGGACTTTGTAAAGTATTTATTTCTTTAGAAAATCTAGGAAATAAAAAAGCAAGCAGAGAGACTTACTTGCTAAGGCAGCAAAGATATCTGCTAACCAAAATCATAGCTGAAATAGTCCCCTCCCACACCAACTGCCATTTGCAAGCATGAGAGACGGCTCATTAAGCCCAAGTACCTCCACGTTGACATTCCGGATCTGCACATTGATCAGAGAGAACTCCTGCTGCAGAGTCTGAGGCAGCCCTGGCTGATCCGACTTCTTCTCTTCCAGGAGACTGCTCGGGGGGTCTTCCTTTAAGACTAGCAGGAGAGGGATGGTCAGTTGTTGGCAAACATTTTGAAAATGAGTCAGAGAGCAGTTGTGGGGTAATTTCTACAACTCTGAAAAGCGTAGCAGGGCACCTCACCTAAAACACCAGTTTGATCGATTACCTTCTTCCTCCCCATGGCTTAAGATGTGCTGGTGATCTGTGTCTTGAGTGTGAAGAATTTTCTCTGGTTCCGGCAGAAGAGAAATACTCTCGATGAACTCATCAACGCCATCTAATATGTCATTTGCACAAAGCTGCAACAAAGGTTAGAAGATCTAGGTCTAGAGGAGTCAGTGGAAATGATCATCATGTTTGGTTAGAATTCTAATTTAAAAATGGGCATCACAAAGGAGAGAGACATTGGCCAAAAACTGATACAATCCAAATAGGTTTTACCCATCACCAACTCTCCCTATAGTCAGGAGAAGAGAGTATTACTCTACTCTGGAAATTTTCATCCTGTCCATAGTTTATGCAAGGCCTCAGAAAACATTATTTTAAATTTCAATCTTTGATGGAGTCATTCAGCTAACCCCAAACCAAAAATATCATAACCTTCAAAGCATATGGAGCAAATGTGACTTTTTGGAAAAAACAGATTTGAAAAGCAGTAAGATGATAATAATTGACCAAAATACTCAGGAGTGACTTAGTACTAAGCAGTGCTGCAAATTTTACCCAGCATTTTCTATCCACTCTGTACAGAGCGCTATGGGGAAGTCAGTACAAGTGAGACATGGTTCCAACCTTCAAGAAATGTAGCCACCGAATGAGACTATGGAACCTGTGATGACGCAGAGCAAAGCGAGTGCCAATGAGCAGTTCATACCAAGTACCACTGTGGTTCATATAAGAAACATGCCATCTATGGGGGCAAAAGCTGGAAAAGGCTTCATAGAGCAAGTGTCACTGATGGACGTAGAAGGTTCTGAACACTGCAGAGTACAAGGAGAGACTCCCTAAACCACGTAAAAGAAGAGAATGAAATGAAGCCCATGGCCACTTGTATGTTCAGTATGCTACCACACCCTCTTAGACCAGGTCAAGAGAAAAACAGACATTCAGAGGTTTTTCAGCACGTTAGGGCTGAAATTGGCTCTTGAAGACTTCAAAGCTTCAGTGTGGCATAGGTGAGCCCCTTGGCAACCGGCAAGTATGTATTTAATGTTTCTATCATGTATCCTCTAAATTCCATAAAGACCAAATCTTGTATTTTTCTAAAATTTCTAGTGCATCCAGTTACAGTTCTCCACAATAGCAATGAATACGTACCCTCTGCATCTGGAAATCCACCCGCCACATTCTCAAGGTCTGATCCCGTGACCACGTAACCAGTTGGTAGTCCTTGGACCCTAGAAATCACCAAATAAAAACCCTGGATATTTTTTTGGCTTCAACATCAATTTTGCTATACATTGTAGTGGAGTAAGATTCATTCATTCATCAATCCATTCAACAAATATTTATTGAACATCTCCTATATGCCAGGTACTGTTCTAGGCTCTAGGACTATAGCATGAATACAATAACCTGTCTTTAAAGATCTCATATTCCAATGGTAGAAAGAGACAAACTAATATATAATAAAATATTCAGCAGTGACAGTGTTATAAAAAATAATACAGGCTTAGAGGACAGAGACTGATAGGAGAGCTATTTTTAGACAGGACTCCCTGAGGAAGTCACATTTGAGCAGAAACTTAAATGAAGTGAAATAATAACTGGCAAATTAGCAGGTGAAGAGTGATTGCCAGGGTTTAATGTCACATTAAACTTTCACCTCCACAAATGTTCTTCTTTTATATGCTTCAGAGGAGCCGGGGATGAATACGATTTTTGTAAAATGAATTGTTTTAAATGCATCAAGACATCTTCCTGTTGAAAACAATTTTTTGGTAAAGAGATGCATACATCTCTTTATAAAATGAATAATCAACATTCAATGTTCTGAGCTGACTGAATTGTATTTTCACCTATTAGGTCTGGTCAGAGGGCAATTATTCTGGAAAGTTTCAGATGCTTTATGAAAGAGCTTTATGAAAGATCAGGACATTTCTAGGTAATTATATAGTATCTAAAATCTCCTTCATGGCTATCTTCAGAGACCACAGAATTTAAAAGTAATTTCATCCAATTCCCTTGTTTTACAGATGGGGAAACTGAATCAACAGAGGACACGGTCTGTCGAAGCTAATAAGAGTGACTGAGAGACAAAAGTTCCTTCTCTGTATCACTGCCTTCCTTCAATCAGCGTTTTAATATATCCCTGTGCACACCATATAAGACAAAAGCTATATTGAACTGCTGCCTGTGATGAGTTCCTGTTATAAGTTCCATACCTGATAAGGCAGAAGCTGTTATGAGACTCATGTTCATGTCAACAATTTTCTGACTCTCCATCTGGCCTCTTTTCAAGTCCTTGACTTTGAAGAAAAGTTATGCCTAGTTCCTTTCTAAACCCAACTCCTCTACCTGTGCCTTCAACTCTCGTCCATCTCATTTTCAGATGGCCTTTGCTTTCCCACATACTTACCTCCTTTCTTGCATATTCTCCTTGCCTTCAAATAGAAGGGGCAGTAGCCTCTGCCCATCAACCTAGACTCTTCCATGCCTTTGAAAGCAACTTCATTCACAAAACCAGTTCCTGCTCCTCTGGTCAACTACCTTACAATCTGGCTTCTACCCTCAATGTGCTTTTGGAACACCCCTCCTATGGCTTCCTATTAGTACTCTTCTCTTCAGCAATGCCTGAAACCAATGACTGCTACTTCCCTACTGAATGAAGCACCCTCTTCTCTTGGCTATGACATTCTGATTTTCTTCCTACCTCCTAGAGCTCCAGCATCACAGCAAAATACAAAACCAACACTTAAGATATTCCAATAAAAATTAACTATGAAGACATGGCAGTAAAATTTAAAATTAAAACACAAGAATATATGCAGGATAACTACATTGATAAAAGGTTCACTACATTGATAAAAGTTAAGCTATTTTGAGCAATGCATGAATGGTCAGTAAAACTAAAAAGAGAAAAACAGTAATCACTCTCACAAGCGTTAGTACAGTATTTACTTCTGGGGAAGGAGAGGGGATTGTGATCACAAAGCTTCTGAAATTCTAGCACTCTTCTCTTTCTTGACCTTGGCCGTATTTTGTACATAGATTTTCACTTTATAATAATTTGTTAAACTGTATGTATTTTGTGCAATTTTCTAAATAGATGATATATTTCACAATAAAAAATTTTTTAAATCTGTAACTTGTACTCAAAAATTTGCTACTAGCTAGATAGTCCCAATTTATGCAATCCACCTTACCAGCTTAAGGATAACATAGATAACTAAAAATGAGTAGCTAAAAACTTTTTATTTCAATCCAAAACTACAGGACAACCTCTCCCTACCAGACTCTGGGGAAACTACATCATCTGTTCACTATGGCAAAACGCGAGAGAACAAGCTGAAAGCCAAAGTCGTGGATGTAAACTGATGGGATAAAGACTAAGCAGCCTCATGTGCCTAGAAGCAGGAGAGATTATGGAAATAAAAGATGGGAAAATTAAGAGGATGATCAAAAGAGCCCTTTGAAAAACAACCCTGGAAGAGGTTTATGAGGGTCACAGAAAAGCTGGGGTAAGATCTGCTCTAATCCCAGGTCAACCAGAGACCTTTCCTGGGCTCTGGACAAGTCACCCCACTCCACTGCCTGACTTTCCTTCTATGATATGGAAAGAATGAGAAATACAGGAGTGTTCAGTAGAACATTTAGCGAGCATGGCAATGATATCTCAAGAAAAAAGAGGCTGCAACTACGCTTGCATGGTGAGTCGGTGGAGAAACTGAGGCCAAGGGTTTCCTGATTCCCGCATTAGTGAGGGCTGGCTGATCGACCTGCAATAATGAACCCTAAATCTTAGCTGTGTAAAGCAAGGGTTTCCTGGCCATTCCGCATCTCCACCTCATCCTCACTCCTAACCAGAACAGCTCCACCTGCAGTTCCATCAGCTGCCATGGCAGAGGCAGTGAGAGCATATAAGCACAATGGCTGTTAATTCTTCAAACCGGAAGAGACTGCATCACTTCTGTTCATGTTTCATGATCAAAGCGAGTCATCTGGCCAAACCTATCTTCAAGGGGATGGAACATATATATTTGTGAAGAGAACAGGGACTGTGTGGTGGCCAGTACTAGTGATGACCTAGGGTCTCCTTCATCAACAGAATGGCAAGAGACAACCACTGGAGGCTTCTGAGGGTAGTGACCCCAGAGTTTTTCCACTCTAAAAATAATCCAACATCAAGCCCATCCATTTCTTCCAGACCTCTTCCACGCAGGAAAGAGACTACGTCAAACATAAGAGAAGAGAAGGAAACTTGGAAAAAGAACCACAGCCCGCACACCCCTTAACCATCTGCAACCACAGGTGGTGGTGCCCCTGACTCTCTCGTCCCTAAAGCCCAGCCTTGTTACAGTGCGCCCTCCTCCCCGGATGCTAGCCAACCCCGGAGTCACTGCTGAACAGGGCTGAGAAGGGACCGGGCAGCGGCCTTCTCTCCCCCTCACCTTCCTTCTGCTTCCTCCACTGGAACTCCAGCACCACATCGTCGTGGCCCACAAAGGTGTGGACTGGGCTGTTCAAGTCAAAGACGTTCCACAGGAGAAGACTGTTCTCCCTCCGGAGCTGAGGAACCATCACAGTCACTAACCCGTTGCTGAAAGGCTACGGCAATAAAGGGAAAAGCAGGTTGTTATTCCGGGGAAACTGAGCTGAGTCTTCAGTTCCCAAAGCTGGAATTCTTTCTTAACTAACATAAATTGGACGATAGAAGGTTCCACCTCATTTGGGAAAAATTTTTCCATACTCCATAAGTTGACTATCACATCTGCTTTTCTTTTGTTTTTCTTTTACTTTTTCTTTGCTTCTAGAAGGGACTACCATAAGCAAAAAAAAATAAAGATAAACCAACTACTTGGAGAACTTTTAAAATATTCTAAAATAAGCAAATGGCTCTGATACACACTGGAACATATTGTTTCGCATTCTAGCTCCTCTCTCTGAGCTCCCTCTAAGAGTTCCTGAGTGCTTTCCCAGAGTGAGCATTCAAGACACCATGGGGACAAGTCCAGAACATCAAGCATAATTCCTGCCACGTGGAAATGCACCAGGGGCACAACACCTACACAAAGCATAACCTCCCCAGGGCCCCAAAAACTACAGCCATTCAAAGGAAAACCTTCCGGCCTGAGGTCTGACAGGTTTTACTTACCAATACCCAACCTGCTCAGTAGCTAAGGGACCCATTTGATTGATAATTAGACACTGTTCTTTAGGAAATAAACTGCCGTGTTACCTAAGAGCACATTTATCTCCACCCCCCCCCCTCCTGGCAGCACCCCGTGATGTCTCCATTTATTTTTTTAAAGCAAATATATTAATCCAGAGAAGTATTTCAATTCATAAGAACAATATCTGATTTCTTGACAAGTGTTCCCCGATGCAAAAGCCACTTAATACCCAAATTATCCTCCATGCTCTACAATGCCCCAGGGTGATAGCCTAATATATATAAAGGTAGCTTTATACATTCCCTTGCTCCCTTTCAAACTGACGTTAAAAGAAATACATTACCTCTGATCAGCAGCATCAATGCGGCAATGAAAAATTTGTTGGAAGGCTGATAATAATAGCCTGCCCCTCTATGTGTAGCATTTTATGGTTTATAAAGCATTTTCATATACAATTTTTCAAAAGGAAGGCACATTGCGCATATTACTAAATGCCACTGAGTTAAAATCTATACTTTAAAATGGTGAACTTTATCACAATGAAAAAAGAAGGCATAGTAAAAATTATTATTCAGATTCTACAGAGGAGAAAATCACTGCTCAAAAATATCAAGTGGCTTGCCCAAGGGCACACAAATATTAAATAAATCATTGCATCGTTATTCACAAAAGCCAAAATAGGAAAATAACCTAAGTAGCCATCAACAGATAAATGGATAACAATTTGCTATACACAATGAAATATTATTCAGCCATGAGAAAGAAGGAAATCCCATCATTTAGCACAACATGGGTGGACCCTGAGGGCATTATGCTAAGTGAAATAAATCAGAGAAAGACAAATACTGTATGATATCACTTACATGTGGAATCTAAAAAAGCTGAACTCACAGAAACAGAGAGCAGGACGGCGGTTACCAGGGGCTGAGGGGTGGGAAAATGGGGCAGCTGTCAGTCAGAGTTCAACTTCCAGTTATTAGATAAATAAGTTCTGGGGAACTAATGTACAGCATAGTGAGTACAGTTAATAATAATGTAATATCTACTTAAAAGCTGCTAAGAGATTGGATCTTAAATGTTCTCATCACAAGAAAGCAATGGTAATTAAGTGAGGCGACAGAGGTGTTAGCTAACGCTATGGGTAGTAATAGGTTTGCGATATATAAGTGTATCAAATCACCATGCTGTATACCTTGAACTTACACAATGTTATATGTCAATGACATCTCAATAAAGCTAGGGAAAAAACTAAAAGGCATTATTGGGCCTAAAACCCAGGTCTTCTGAATCTAAAGCCAGAGTTCTTTCCAGCACAATCCACTGACCACAAGCCTCTCACAACGCTCTGCTCCCAGCTTACCCTCTTCCCCCGCCATTGGTGACCGTGTTCACACTGCCTAGCTCCCCAGTCTGGCTGTGGTTAGCAGTACTAGTACAGATGCTGACCCAACGTTCCAAGGTCAAACTTTCAAATGGATAACACCTTTTATGCCATCATGACCATCACTTTCCCACCCACAGATAGAGAAAACTGCCTCGGCAGAGAAAACAGCCCTTGGTCTCTTGTGTTTGGAACATGGAGATGGAAGCTTCCTACCATCAGACAGGTGTCACACTCACAGTGTATCTGGCCTTCCAGACAGGCACCTGGCAAGGGAGAATATTGAGGTATTTCCGAGGCTGGCGGTAATCCCAGAACTGGAAGAAAGCAAGTAGGATATTTTGTGAAATAAATGGCATTAAAAAAACCCCTCATCTTTTGTAATAAGTGCAGCCTTCAAATCATTGCTTTCTGTCCTCTAAAGATACATCTCAATAGTGCATTTCAGTCAGCCCCCACAGCCATGCGCCTGTGACACAGACACACAAAAAAACCCTCCCTTTCACATTTATAAACGTTACAGGAGAATTTTTGAATTCCATGAGGACCACCCCACAGGGCAGACCACTGCCAGCTTCCCGATGAAACAATCCTCACAGTGGAAAGGTGACAGTGACATTTTTTTTTTACCCTGCATCACTTTTATACCATGTAGGATAATTTAATAACGATAGCTGAAATATGCTGATTACTTACTGCATTTCAGACAGATGTTTAGAGTTTTAAGATTATCAGCCCATTTAATCTTTACGACAACCATATAATGGGTGTTATTAATCTCTTTTGCAAATGAAGAAGCTACATTACTAAACCGTGCAACTTGCCCAAGGTCACACAGGAAAAAAGATGACTGTACGCCTATCTGTGTACCAGCCCACTCATGTACACACTCATTCATCCTGCCAACGTGGAAAGTGTGGCACTTGCCATAATAATTAACAAAATCAATCCTTTTTTAAAAAAACAAATTTTTTAGATTTAAATATACTTATCAATTGGTGACAATTATAACATATAACTGATGGGATAAATTAACTAGAGGACCCTAGGGATCTGACAAAGTCCTGTTCGTAATACATTCTTATTCTCGAGGCAATCAGTGGTGGAACATTATGAAATGGTTACGTGTTATTCATGAATAGGAGAATTCATTTGGTTTCACTGATAGAGTTGGTTAATATAATAAATTAACCAGAGCCATGCTGTCCTCCCATCCACAGGTGATTTCGGCTTTTCTCTCAGCACTAACAAAGGGTCCGTGCTAAGAGCTACAGAAAAAAATAAGTTTTCTGAGGAAACACCAGAAAGGCCTCAGTCAAGAAAGAAAGAACCAGGTTCATAAACAGCCTCACGGATACAGGAATCTCAATAAGGCTGACCTTGACCCATGGGCAGACACACATCTGTCAGGATATACCCAACGGATCCTGTCTGGATTTTCAGGACTCTTAGTATAGAAGAAGGCAATTTTGTAAAATAGACTGATTAAAGCAACATCAGGAAAACAATAATTATCAAAAATGATCTGAACTAATTTCATTGTGGTTAATGCTCTATTTTTAATGGCCATGAAGAAAAATCCTTTTATTTGTTCTTAACCTAGCTCTAACCTCAATTCAACAGTTCTACAGTTTAACAATTTATAAACTGAAGTGAAACACTCATTTAATGATATCTTTTCCAGCTGACCCCACAAAATTCAGAAAATAAAAATACAATGAAAATTATTACTACAAATTATAAGCTAATAAATTGCCAGGTAAACATAAGAAAATGATTAAGTAGAGGGAAATGACATATTCGTCTTTATCTATACATTGCTAAAAACAATGGTTGAATGTTATGCAAAGTGCCTCTAAATTACTTTTTATGATTATTGTATACTTTCAGTAAAAACTGTCTTCCTTCCTACAATGTAGTAAAATAAATAAAATACCATGCCAAAAAAATTCATTTAATTTATAAGCTAACTGGTAAGGAACAAAGATTGCGTTTCATCCATGGAACTGGCCTGTTACCTGCTTTATTATCTATGGAATCCCAGCCTGACAGGTAATAAAGATGTCACTGAACACTGGCAAACCTAAGGACCTCTGAGAAAGAGACCAGTTCATGAACTTGGGAGACAAACTGATCGAGGTATGGGGACAAAAAAAACCCAAATCCAAAATGAACCAACTAACCAAACCAAACCAAACCAAACAAAAACAAAAACAAAAAACACTTTGGTACATAAAAGTAAATTACAACCCTAAGGGATTTACAAACCTCAAGACAGAAGTTAACTTTTTAAGCCTTAGTGTATGATGCTAGTTTTGTTAACCATACCAAAAAAAGACATTGTACATGCCTATATAAACAAAACAAGGCATTAAATTAGTAATTGCTAAGCAAACTTCTGTGGTCCTTCCCGGCAAAGACCTGACCACAAGGAGGAATTGGGTGTGAAGCTGACTCTGTGCCCTGCATCCTTCTGAACAAGGGTGCACATCACATCCCAGTCGGAAAGGAAAATAAGAAACACTGCACTTTGATGAAGACCAAAAAAACAGAGTGATCGAACGGCATAAAATCGTGAGCTTTTCCTGTAAGTTAGAGAACAACTCTACCCTCAACTTTCGCAATGCTGATGTCTAAATATGTCATAATTTTACAGGTATAATCATATGAGAAAACTGCTGTGTTTCTGCTCCAGACAAACTAATCGTAAACTTGGGAACCTGAACAATTCTGTGGGTGTTCCTCCTTTACTTTACATCCGTGGTGTTTTTTGATGAGCCAGTCTTTCTGAAATCTGACTTCCTGGCAACTTATTTGCAAGTAAATTCCTTTTCCTTTCTAAATGCTTTTGTCTCTGACTTCCTTTCACAAAGGGAATGAAGAAAACCCTCTGAACAAAGCCCAGAAGCCATATCAGATATATGCTACTATATTGCTCCTGCTAGTCTACATGACCAGGTTTACTTGCCCAGCTCCCCAAAAGCATATGCACCCCCTGACACGCACACACTATGCTAATATGCTGTAACTTTCCTTCCGAAGAAAGTGCTATCGCACCATTTGATGCCTCCAACACAGCTCTCCCAAATGCCCCAGTGGGTACCACTCACCTTGACAGAGTTGTCTTGACTGGAGGTAGCAAGAATGTGCTCACTGTCTGGGTGCCAGTCCAGGCCATGGATTTTGGAAAGGTGGGCTGCTAGATATTCCACTGCTGTACTGGGTTTCTGCAAAGGATCAGCACTGAGCATTTAGTCAATTTAGAAAGAATGTATTGAGTGTCTACTGCATAACAGTTTGCTGGGTACTGAGTGGGGCTATAAGAATACTACCGGATACCACCTCTATTCCACTTTGTTTTGTTTAAAACAAGCAAAACAACAACAAAAAGACTAATCTAGCTCTCCAAGCATGCTCTGTATATGGGTCATTTCCTTCTGCTCCAGACCATGCATGGCTTTAATGAAGGCTACTTTTCCCCTTTGGTAGCATGGTCTGCGACTCCTGCTCCCCTTCCTCACAATCACCTAAGAGGGGCTGTGACATCCAAACAGGTCCAACCTCAATCCTGAGGCTAAACCTACCAATCTTAAAGCGGCCAAGATCCCAAAAAGAGAATGAACACACATCATAAAATAATATATGATTAATAAGCATGTTTAAAACAAACTCAGAAAACCTAGAAACATATAGTAACACAAGATCTTCTTTAACTATCAAATTAGAAGATATATGTAAATAATACTCAATGAGGCTTCATTTGTAACTGCTGGTGTAGTACAATCTTTTTGGGAAAAATTTGATAAATTTATCAAGAGATTTAAAGTTTTCCTTTCTTAAAGAAATATTCCAAATTCAAAAAAAGCTTTAGATACAAAAGATGTTCATCTTAGTGTTCTCTGGAACACAAGAAAACCAAAAATGACACAAATAAGAAGCGGAGAGTAATTAAATTTTAAAATCAATTATAGCATAACTATCTGATACAATATGATATAACCATTAAAAGTTATACTTAGAGGTTATAACATGGAAAAAATGCATATGTTGTAATGTTAAATGAAAAAAGTATACATAACTATGCACTTAATGTGATAAACCATATTTAAAAAAAAAAACACAGAAGAAAACACCAAAATGTTAGCATTTGTCTCTGGGTAATAGGATAATGAATGATTTTTATTTTCTCTTTCATATTTTCCACAAAGAGCATCTATTACTCCTATAATTAGCATCAGTCTCTGAGGTTGAGTATAGTCTCCACAACCAGCTTTCCTGAATTCAAATCCCACAACACACTGTGCCACCACAGCATACCCATCTGTAGAACAGGGATAAAAAAGTACCTACTTAAAGGCTAGTTATAACAAGAAATGAATCAATGCACATGAAGTTCTCAGAACAATGCCTGACATAACAAATGCTTAGTAAACATTAGTATGATTCATCTGTGTGAGTTTAGATGAAATCCAACATTATCATTCATACTGTACTTTTTAAAGTCTCTGATGCTTGCTGCCACCAGTGCTGGTTTGACACTAGAAAGTGCCAGAGTAGTAAAAATATGACCAACAAGTTTTAAAATCCATCTGAGCAGATGTCCTAAGTATTAATAGCCAAAAATAAAGTTAAACAAAACAGATAAAAGGCTTGCTGAGGGAAGCCAGGGTTGTTAGTGGACCAATGAGAGGACTAGGAAGAAAGTGTCTGGCAGTACATTTCTACAAGATAAGGAAAACAGGTATTGACATAGTTCGTGGCTAAATACCAAACTGTTTGTTTGCCTATGACTCTGAAAACAGTCCATAGCAAAACAAAGAACCAAACACTTTATTTAAACCATTCGCTATATTTAAATACTATACTAATAACAAAAGAAATAAAACTAATCAATAGAAGAAATAAAGGAGTGGAGGAATGGCTATTACCCCACTGAACTAAAAGGACAGAGACAAAAACTAACATATAGAAGATATACCCGTCCAACCTCTACTTATAAAATCACCTTCTCACCTCAGAGCTACCTAAGGCGGAGGGCTTCGACTAACACTTCTTCCTCAGCAGGTCCTGGCACCTAACCCAGCTGACTCCCAATCTTGGTTTCACTTCCTTCTCCTCCCTCCAACTGTTAAGACCTTACTGCCGGCTAGAAGGGGAAGGGAGCAGGGCGGCCGACAACAAAGCTGAGGCTTTCCAGTCTGCACTTGAATTGGAACAGCCCCCGAAGAAGTTTCAGAAAATAAACAAGGAAGGTGCTCCCCATAAAGACTAGGATCTCTAGCCTCAGGTTTCACACAGCAGGAAGCAGTATCTATACTCCAGATCTTACAGAAGCCAACTGCTCTATACATCGTTCCCTCTGGCAGTTAGAGATGGGGTAGGCCCATTCCCTGGGTCATCATTTTCACTGATGCAAACATACCAAATTTCCAACAGACTTTCCACTGCAGAGCAGCCTGGGACCTTGGCACCTCTTTCTTGCCTGTTGGTTACACAGGCTGCTGCAGGGAGAACACATGGGGTGCAGGCCCTCTTGGGACTGATGGCACAGCTAGGCTTCTGAGGGAGAATCTGAATGTACTGAGGACCCTCCCTCAGTGGTTTATACCAGAGGTATTCAGAATGGTATACGTCCTAGAACTACTTTTTTTCACTTTGCAATCTGGGGCAGCTGACCTACTAGAATAGTGTCCGGTACGCCAGGCTCGATCTCCTCTATGATACGCTCACTATTACTATCATCTTTACTTTGAAGATAAAGGAACAGAGGCCTGGAGAAGTTGAGTGGCTCACCTGATACCATACTTAGGAGGCAGCAAAGCGAGACTCTAACTTCAGTCAGGCCAAGTTCATTTTCTTAACCACCGATCACAATGCCTCACATCCCTATCTTCCTTCGACAGGGGTTTGATCGGGAAGCAAATGTCATCTGGTACTATGATCTTAAAACAGGCAACTTACCACACTACATAGGGCACCCTACACTCTCAAGGCAAGTCCTGCTACTCATAACATCCTCTTCTCACCCTCTGGGAGGGAAAGAAGGCCAGCTGGGGAGAAGGAGAGGTTACTCACCCGCTTGTCCCAAATGCGCACATCCCCGTCATGACTGGTGGCAAGGCAATTGGCATTTTTTTTATTCCATTTGACCTGTGAGGCACCCGCTGCAAAGAAAAATCAGGGGAGAAAAGCTGCTGCCCTCACCAACTTCAGAACCAGAGGGAGCACATCCAGGGGAGCTGGATAACGAGTTCTAGTTGAATAAGCACAGAAGCCTTCAAGTCTCTATGACTGCACCAACTCCATCGTTAAAGAGAAAATGAAGCCCCAAAAATAAATGAATTATATAACACATGGGAACAGGATCAGAGTCACATAATTGAGCAAATAACTTCACTTAGGAAAATGCCTATAGGTTATCTTAGAGCAGCATCCGGGGGAAATGTAGTTTCTTAGCGAGCAGACGGTGAGCATGGCTCTGCGGGTTGGTAATTGACTCATCGCACAACCTGGCTCTTCATTCATCATCTCGGAAGACCAACCCTGCGCTCCCAACCAGGGGAGCCTCAGCTCAGCACCTGCTCCTCCCCCAACCCCGTTTTGTTTTGTCTTTTTTTTAGAGAGACAGTCTAGAAAGAACAATGCCCACAGCTGAAGCTAGATGAATAAGCCCAGTGTTGCCCAATTCTGCCCTCAGAAGGTTGGTTATTTGCACCCCTCCCCCCATCTCCCCATCTGCAGTTAGAAATGGCCACTGGCCCTGTGCTGAGTCAGCAAAAGGGACGCCCTGGCACCATGTGAACTCAGGCCTTTCCAACTCTGCCAATACATAGAGGTTAACAATGAAAAAAGAGCCACTTAAGAGAGTTGGCGCACTGTAAGATGCCAGAAGGGGCTAAGACGTTCAGAAAACTGGACCATAGCAGTAATTCTAGCTGTCTCTTAAAAAGAATCAAGTTAATTAAGAACCAAACAATGGTCCACCTTCCCTCCTGCCTCTTCTTGTCCTCTGCTCAGACAACACGATATTCTGCTTTGATGCCTCTCCCTTTCGGTGGGTGGTTATTACTGGGGACACCATAGAAGAACCAGGGCTTTGGAGAACAATCTGACCCAGGAAGGTGAGAGAGTGTGATAGATAAAGCAAGGACTTATGATCTAATAGGAAATAGAGTTAAGACCCAGGATTTATCCTTTCTTGGTTTTGGTGAGGATATTTGTCTGATGTTTTTTTTTTTCCCTTGAGTCATCCAAGCACAAGTGGTGGAGACCCCTTAAGATAAAGGAAGGAAGCGAGTATATTACTTAAGAGACCCAGTTTTGTTTTTGTTTTGTAAAAAAAACATATCAGCTAGAGAATGAGTAAGAAGAGCCTGCTCCATTTCCTCATGATGGTTCTTTGATAAGTTCCAAGAAAACACTTTTCCCAGTGGGGATGCGTGGGGTCTATCAGACCAGGAAGCCTCCCAAAGATTCACCCTGCTCTACTAGGTCATGACGCCAGGGTCAAACAAAGGCGTCAGCCTGTAAGAATTCCAGACACCAAGAACACTCTGGAGCACACCCAGACGTGCTCTCACTCATGCCCTACCCGAAGGTACGAACAAGGTGCTCCCAGAGAGACGGGGGCCACCGATGTGGGGAGCAGCAGCATCCAAGGCTGCACCTCTCAGGGAAGGTTACATGGGGCGGCTTACAAAGGTCCACAAGCCTCTCAGTTGCCTCTTTTCTTCCAGGGCAGCCTTCTTACCACTGAGAAACCTCGCCGAGGTGCAAAAAAAGGAAAGAAATCTCCTATTTCTATTTTTTTAAAGGACCTATAATAGAAAAGAAAGCAATTAGAATAAGTGGGCTGAAAAAAAGAACTGCCTTTATTTATAGGGTTCCTCTAACTTAGAAACCTGTTACATGGAAATGACAAAGTCAGAGGAATGTGACTGAGGCAGTTACAGACCACTAGTATTTTTATTCAGTTGATGTCCTCTGCAACCATGGCTGTGGACCATTCTATGTCTGAGATTACAAATGCCTAAAAGGTTGGGGGTGGGGGGAAATCAGATCAAAAGAATTGTTAAGCCCTGAGCACAAAGGCACAGGTGCTTGATTCCTACATCCAAGTAACAAATATTTATGAAGCATCCCCTTGGGTCAGGCACACATGCTGACCTTTGGTCTACAGCACCTAATCAGACAGACATGGTCCCTGACCTCACAGACAATCTGGCTGCTTAATAGAGTCGTGATGCTAAATGCCTTTAAATGATGAGGTATGGAGGTGTGGGGAAGAATCATGTAATCATTTGGGAATAACCACCAAACGAAAATTCAAATGTAACAAGAAGATACAAAGGAACAGTAATGAAGAAACAGATAAGTTTTTATCAAGGATGCCAAAATACAACACTGATGATCAAGCTTCATCACAATGAATAAGGTATACCAGTTCTATACCCAAGTTCAATTTTCAGGAAATAGCGGGAACACACCATGAAAGCCCCAGTTCTGAATCCTAAAAATAGTCAATTCCAACTAAGCAATGAAAACAGATCAGAAAGTAATTTCAGAGACTCAGTGCATCCATATTAAATGACACCATGGCGACACAATCACCATCATCTAGATTGTAGAGAAACCACTGGAACAAACAACCTGGTTTCTTCAATAAATCAACTGCAGGGAATGAAAAACAAGCAAACCAAAAAAAGAGAAGAAGAACTCCAAGGAAATAGAGAGAGGGAAAGATTTGGGGTAATTTGAATACTGCTTAAATATTTCATGATAATAAAAGAGCTCCTGTTAATATTTTTAGGTAGATTAATGGTACTGTGATTATGTTTTTTTTTTTAAGAATTCCTCTCTTATAAAAAATACTGAAATATTTGATGATGAAATGATGATAATGAGGATTTAAAATAATACTTCAATATAATCCCCAAGGGGATGAGGTGGGGCGTGGGACAGTAGGTGGAGGAAGATGAAATGAGATTGGCCATACATTAACGACTGTGAGACTAGACGATGAACAGAAAGCAGTTCATTTTCTTCTATTTTTATAAACATTTGAAAGTTTCTACAATAGAACAAACCAATCTGGTTCCTCTTTTTGAATTCAGAAATAAGTTCCTGACCACAATCAACAAGTCCTGACTCTAAATTCTAAGAGCAGCCTGAAGCAAGCCCCTTGCAATGTGGGACTTACAATTCCACCCAGCCGTGATGAAGATGGGGTGTGGGGTGGTCAGTGTGAGAGAAGGGATGGAAGGAATGGAATGAAGACAAGCCAGGGGAATATACACTCACCTACAGCGGACAGTGCAATGGTAGGTTTCCTTGTGTCTCTGAAATATAAAAGTAGGAAATCAAATACGCCACCATCCACTTCTGTATGCATTTCTTCACTTTCCTTTCAGTATTTGGAGTTCAGTAGGAACAGGAGGGCCTTAAAAAGAGTGTAAAGAGAAGCCGACCTCTTTCCAGGTAGATGAAGTTTGTCAGTCACTTCAATTGTGGCCAAGTCTGAATTTCAAATCATAGAGCCATATCCACAGAAAATGAATTACATGATTTAGCATAGCCTGGGTGACTCTGATGTAGGAGAGGAAAACGTCAAAAGAATTCCTTCCTGGTGTCATTCCTCCTAACGGAACAAGGGGACAGCCATGGAGGCGTAGCTCTGCAAGAACCTTCCCAACAGCATTTCAAAGGTGGAGTGGAAAACTACTCTGGATGTTCACAACAGCCAAGGGGAAGAAGCAACCCAAGTGTCCGTGACCGATGCATGGATAAACAAAATGTGGCATACACATTCAAGGGTACGTCATCAGGCCTTAAAAAGGAAGGACATCCTGTCCACGTGCTGTGACATAGATGAACCTTGAGGACTCGATGCCAAGTGAAATAAGTCAGTCCTGAAGGAATGAGTGCTGTACGATCCTGCTTATTTAGGGTCCCTGGAGTAGTCAAACTCACAGACATAGAAAGTAGAACGGTTGTCGCCAGGGGCCAGTGGCGGGGGCAGGGGGGTGTTGTTTACTGTGTACAACAATTTCAGCTCTGCAATATGAAAAATGTTCTGGAGATCTGTTGCACAACCATGTGAGTATACTAACACTATTGACTATATACTTCAAAATGGTGAGAATGGTAAATTTTATGTTTTATAACACAACTAAAAAAAAAAAGTATTCCTACATACAATGAGAGACTCTTGGAGAGGCTTGTGGTTCACTAGGAATAGTAAAATGACAGAACCCTAGGGCTGGGAGGGCCAGACGAGGCACATCTGTAGCTTACTATTTAGAAAACCTGAAAAGAAATTGTCAGTTATGTGTCTTTTAATCTTTAAGTTATAAAAACAACTGTCTCATGGAAATGAGGCATACCCTAACCCAGCCCCATAGCTCCCTGGAGGGTCTGTTTCTTTAAGAGCCTCTCTCTTCCATTTCCCCAGATTTTGTTCTTTGCTTCCTCAGGCTCTGCCTTTAACTAATCACCTCTGAAGGGCTAATCTGCAGGGAATACAGGAGAAGTCAGCAGACTCGCCTTTACTCCCAAAGAATCCCTTTAGCTGGTCTGTCAGGTTTGTCATGCCTCAACGCCTGGTTTTTCTTCCACCTTTCAGTGTAAAATCACACAAAGCCATTACCCTATCGGAGCAGAAGAGCCTCGTGAGGGGAAAGGGTGTCCCATCTGGGGAACTCTACAGACTATACCCTCTAGTTCATCACCTCTAACTGTTACAGTAAAGGGAACTTTTCTCTACAAAGAGAGAGGGGAATAGATGTTTATTAAGAACTTAAAACACGCCAGGCCCTAGGCTGGGTGCTCTTTATTCTTCAGTCCATGACGAGTAACACTACGAGGTGGCTCTCAGCTCCCTTTTACAAATGAGGAACTGAAGACTCACAAAGAGCAAGTGAAGAGCTGAGCAGATGTGTCTGTAGCACTGCCTGCTGTAGCAGATGTGTGTCTGACCATCCAAATCCCTCCACCCTCACTTGCCACTTCAGTAAACTCCAGCCTGACTTCCAAATGCCAGGACCTGTGTGTCTTTGCCAAAGGATCTGCCTGGCTCCCGACGCCCATTTTGTAAACCTCTGTAACGAGAATGAAATGCCAGGGACTTAAGGCCCCTGGGGGTAACCAATGACTGACAGTGGACTTCACCCCCACTTCCTGCCCTCGGGGGTGGAACTTCCTCCTCTGAGGAGCGAGTTTTATACTAGTACCTAGTGGTTGCCAGTAAAGCTAAATCCCACCTGTTTGCAATGGTACCTGGGTAGATAATGCACCCTCTATTTGTGGCCCTCCCAATCCTGTCTCTCTTTTCCATCCCCCTATGGAGTTTCTCTCACCTCCTAAATAACATATCTGCAACGTACCCCTCTCTCGGGGTCTTCATTTGGGGGAAACCAAACAAGACACCTGATCTCTAAGACGAAGGTCTCAAATCGTCCCACAAACAAGTGGTTATGTTCTTACTTGATATCCCAAATGTAGATGTAGGTGTCCACGGAGCTGGTAACCAGGAGATCTGGCTCGAACACTGCCCAGTCCAAGTCACTGAGAAAACAGGAAATAAATAAGACAACGACATAGAGAAAAAATTCAGAGTCTGGTTCCAAAGCACTAGCAGATTTAGTCTCTAGTAGCTTCAGAAAGTCGCTGTGAATGGGCCTCTCCATATGGTTTAAGCTGAGTCTCCAAAGCTCTTTGGGAATGAACAAGATTTAACTGAGCTCCAAAGGAAACTTTCAGGTCCTTCTCTTTGTCATCACTAGCTATGGAGCGTTTCAACTCCAGACACACACACACATACACACACCACAAAGGAAAACCACATAAAGCAATTTCTAACTGATCATGTTCTAAATCAGACTCGACCTCTGGTATCTTGAGTAAACCTCACATCTCTTAAAGCAGTGGGAAACTGCCACGTTGCCATACAGCTTCCAAGGGCAGGCCTCCAGTCCCCTTACTTGTGCCCTCCTCCCTAGAAAGGCAGTTTCCACAGGGACAGTTGGCACAGGCTAAGGATCTCACCTTTCTCATCACTCCCCAGGTTCACTTCGCCACTCCTGTGCTCCCTGCTGCTACTTCCCAGGACAAATTTCACCCACCCAGAAACAGTGATCCAGGGCAAGGGTGGGTTGAGAAACACTCCAGAAGCCAATGGAAGGCCACAAGAGTACGGCAACTGTGCAGCTGGACAATGACCTATGAGGCAGGCTCCCACGGCTGTTGGAGAACGAGCACGAGGCTGCTCCCTGATGTCTCTGTACTCCTGGGCACTGCCAACTGTGACCTGAGGGACGGACACCTCTGACATAACTTCACCTCCCTCCTGAGGCAAAGATCAGCTCTAATCTGTACTCTGGACCAGGCCATACCTATCTAAGTTTCTGAGATAGGGGTTAACATTGCACCAACGCTGGTTCCCAAACACCAGCTGCTCTTCGCTGTGAAAGCCATCACCTCAGGGCAAGCTGATGACCTAACAGCCACCCAGGGCCAACACAACACAGACAGTCAAGCTGTGGAGGAGAAGAGTGTGACGAAGCAAGACAGTCCAGGGAGCCGTGGAGGGCTGGCGCCTACCTGATGACACGAGTATGGCCTTGTAAGGTTGTGCCAACTTCCCCACTGCCATCCTTCCACTTATACAGGTCGACCCGTTGGTTACTCTGAAAAGAAACAAGGCGCCTCTTTAGACAGCAGCCACACAGCAGGATACATGCTCCCCCACCAGTCTGCGCGAGGCCGAGCAGGGGAAGCCATGTAGAAAGCAACTTGCAATAATCCTACAGGTTGAACTTTTTTAAAAAAGCCATCGGAAATAAGTTTAATTAATATCTGAGCTAACCTCAGCTCAGTACAAGGACTCTGAATTTCAAAACAGAAAGGCACTGCTATCTTCAAAATGAACCCATCTTGAAAAATTACAGCTAAACTGAAGCTACAAATGCACCACTGAGCATGTGAGTTATGGTAATAGAGCTGTCCCCCAACCTTTAGGAGAACCTCCTCTCCGCTCTGAAGGTCACGCACCCAACTCTCCAGCTGCTGTCACACTAGATTTTTTCAGCTCACTCTTCCCATTATCAAATGCCTAGAGTCCCTCTACAGGACTTATAAAGCAGAGGCACAAGAAAGAAAACAGAAACACCACCAAAGGGGTGTCCTAGAAGGCAAAATTACACAGACTCTTTAAAAAAGGCCTGTATTGAATTTCTTAAAGATTTAAGCAGAAAGATACAGAGAAAATGGGCCAGAAGAAACCACAACTACAACAAAAAAAAAAAGAAGAAGAAAAAGGTTTGATTAAACCATATGTCACTTAAACAAACCAGCAAAGGCTCCCTAACTATCATGAGCTTATGAAACAACTTAAAAGTGAATAAAGATTACTAATAGGCCATTTAATAATTTCTGAACTGATTTTATATCTACAGCTCAGAGTCAGATAGATATATAGAGTTCTGAGATTTTTATCCTGAAATGCCAGATTCCAATTCTAAATAGGTAAAATTCCTGTGAAAAGGTTAAGAATCAAAATAGCTTCCGCTGGGAATAGAAGTGAAAAAAAAAAAGTCTCCTCATCTTATAATATTATCTGCCATCTCCAGAGGGTTTGCTAGTGCCGGTCTATGAACTAGGCGCCTTGGGAAACCTGCCCTCTGCTCCTTCCCACCACACTGTACACTGGTGGTGTCATCACCCATGACAGATGAAACACGCCTCATAGCCTCATATAGATGAGGCAACTGAGACTCAATTCACTATGGCTCAAAAATAATCAATTAGTTAAATTTTATCAAAAATTAAAACTTTTATGTATCAAAAGACATTATCAAGAAAGTAAAAATATAATCTACAAAACTAGAGAAAGTGTATGCAAATCATATATCTGATAAGAGTCTAATATCAAAAGCATATAAATAACTATTATAATTCAACTGCAAAAAGACAAGCAACTCAATTCCAATTAAAAAATGGGCAAAGGACCTGAATAGACATTTCTCCAAAAAAAGATATACTAATGGCCAACTGGCACGTGAAAAGATGCTAAACATCATTAGTCATTAGGGAAATGCAAATCAAAACCACAATGAGGTACCACTGTACATACCCTAGGATGGCTATCATTTAAATTTTTTTAAAATAATAAAACAGGAAACTAATTTTTGTGAAAATGAGGAGAAATTGGAACCTTTGTGTATTGCTGGTGGGACTGTAAAACAGTTCAGCCACTGTAGAAAACAGTTTGATGGTTCCTCAAAAAGTTAAACACAACTTACTATCTGACCTTGTAATTCTACTGCTAGACATATACCACAAAGAACTGAAAACAAGTGCTCAGAAAGTACATGTACACACATATTCATATCAGCTCTATGCACAAAAGCTAACCCAAACATCAATCAGCGGATGCACAAATAAACAAAATGCAGTCTATCTGTACAATGAATTATTCAGCCAAAAGGTGTATAGTACGGATACATGCTACAACATGGATAAAGAAGCCAGACACAAAAGGTCATGTATTGTATGATTCCATTTACATAAACTATCCAGAACAGATAAATCCATAAAGACCGAACACAGATTGGTTGGTGGTTGCCAGGGGCTGTGGGAGGGGGAAATAGGGAGAAACTGCTTAATGGTAAATGGTCTTACGCTGAAGTGATGAATGTTTGGGAACTAGATAGAGGTGGCAGTAACACAACATTGTGAATGCAATAAATGACACTATATTTCATTTGAAAATAATTATCTTAAAAAAACAAAAGGCTGTCTTTCTCACCACTTATAAATAAATGCAGTGTTAATTCACTTAGACCGAGTACTAAGGGGTCAACCTAAATCAGTACTTCCCAATCAGGGGCGATTTTGTTTCCCAGGGGACATTTAACAATGTCTAGAGACATTTTGGGTTATCACAATTAGGGGAGAGAAGGGGATGCTAGTAGGTAGGGGCCAGGGATGCTGCTAAATCTCCCACAGTGCACAGGACAGCCCCCGCCACAAATAATTACCTGGCCTGACTTGTCAATCGTGCCAAGGTTGAGAAATCCTAAAGCAATGAGAGGCTGAGTATGAGAGGGGAGCTAAAGGGCCTTGAGATATCAGCCAATGAAAAGAGCATCCTTCCTAACACACAGGAAAGAGGGGGAGAATGGGACAGCAGCAGACTGACTCTCCCCTTCCCCTTCAGAGCAGTCCCCAAACCAATTCAAGCTCAGACACCTATGGTTAAAGTCAGGTAGTCAGATATTATTATGGAAATGATGGGGAAGAGCGGCTTTTGAAAGGTTCATTCTAAAGCTGACAATGTCACTCTTTTCTCAGATGCTTTCCTCTCACCGACTGTCAGTCCCAATAAGAACAGCCTCAGACAGCACTATGAATGGTCACATCTGCTGTATAATAAGAAAAGTTCCTACAGATACTGTCCTTCTGGCCCAGTGCAAAAGGAGCCAAAGATCGAGATATCTTATTGTTCTAGGAGAACAGAATGCTGACAGAGAATCTGATGAAAGATACCAGAGATGATCTGCCCAGAATCTTCTCTTGGTCATGAATCCCTTGAAAAACCTAATAAAATGTATACACCTTTTCCCTGGAAAAATTCACACATAATCAGGCACAAAAAATTTCAGGGGGTCAACTGATCTAATGAATCCCAATCAAAAAAGAATCCCTTCCTTTGAGTAAAAGGGTATATGGAACCTTCTAATTCCTCTGAGAGCAGTGAAGGTCAATGCCAGACCAGCTCACTAGTTTCCCCTTAGAATACCCTTCATGGTCACTGACTACTTACACTGCTGCTAATGAAAAAAGGTTCTCATCCCACACGGAAATGTTTCCCTTTCAAAATGTAAATTTAATCCTTAGAGACACAAGGTCTGGCACCTATAGCACCAGCAAAACCTTTTCATATATTTTTTTCATCTGTAATTTATCTCTATCTTCCTTCCACACCTCCTTTCCATCTGAGAAATGAGGGTTACATTCTCTTCTCTATATGAGATATATAGCTTCTAGCCCCAGATCACACACTTAAAAGCCTTTTCCTGTTCTCCTTAAGTAAGCTCACCGAAGCTGCAAAATAGTGCGCGAAGCTGTCATGAGGATTCCACTGCACAGCTCCAATGTCCCATTTGCTCTGGCGAGAGATCTTTCGGTGACCTTCGAAAGGGGCATCTAGATTAACGATGTACAGGAATCGGCGGCTAGGAAAACAACATCGACATTATGACAATGTAACAGCATTAGCATTGAGATAGAAAAGCACATTCAGAATGACATATGGTTGGCAAGCAGTGCTCAAAAAATCCCAGATATATACAACTGTTCATCTCCTCTGAAAGGCACACAAATGACAAGAGTAATTCAAGGTGGCCGTTAGACAAGCGGGTGCCATATCCCTGTGAGAATCTACCTCTGGAGATGGTCTTCCCAACCATAACCATGAAAGTCAGACTTCCTCCCACTGCACTCAGCTCAAACCCTGCCCCTCCCCCAGCCTCTTCCCATCCCCCAGTTAGGACAGTCACGTTTCTCTGTTACTCCTAATACATGGTCTGCACTTTGACAGCACTATTTATCTCTAGCAGAACCACTAATGCTCAGGCTCTCTTCTCAAACCAACTGAGTGTTTGGAATACGGACCATGTCTCCAATATCTCTGTACATCCAGCATCACTAAGCAGAGCGCTTTGTAGTCAATAAATGTGTGCTGAACTGAACACATCACTTGTCGCTTAGCCAAAATCCTATAGAAAAATCTCAAATTCCCTTGCAAGTTGGCCAACTGGAAAGGGAAGTAAATTAAGTCTATCAGGAGCATAGAAATAATAACCAAAAAAATAATAATAATGAAAATAACATATTAAGTGCATATAATGCTCTAGGTGCCAATCAAGGTAAAGGAACTGAAAACAGAGATGTTCTATGTTCACCTATTTTTCTTTTTTTTAGGTGAAAAATCCTTGGTGTATGAATCAACATCTCAGCAACCAATTGATTCATTGCTGGAGAGCGCTCCAAGGCCCTGTATATCAATGATAAGTGGGCTTAATAATGAAGAAACAGATAAAGTCCCTGCTTAGGAAAGACAGAAAACGGAAAGTTAAGGTGGCATGTTAAACTCTAGCAGAAACCCTAGGAGGGATGGTTATGAGAGAAGAACACACAGGTAAGACACAAATTCACGGAACTTCTGGGACATCTGAGAAAGTTGCTGTAGAACAAAGATCTGGAACCTCTGACCTCCTCCAAAAGAATCACCAAGTCCTGTGGCAAACAGGAAAAGGCTAAGAGCTATACATATGGGGTGTGTGTCAACAGGAGAGTCATAGACATTCTAAAACCAATATGGAACAGAAAATGGGAACTTCAGGGAAAACATGCCTGATTAAACATGTGTTTATCTTCGGCCCCCTCTGAAGACCCACTAAAATGAGAGTAAGAACATAAAAGACAGAAACCCACAAAAACAAAGAAAATGAAAGAGGTAATGAAAAGCAGATGGATAACTGGTCATTGATCTCGAGTAAGGAAGCTAATGCCCAAGTGTCTGCAGAGGACAAGTGAGTGAGAAGCAAGCAGATTCACAGTGCCCAGCCCACTCAGGAGCTGCGGGCAAGGGGAAGAGGGAGAGGGCTGGACAACCAAAAGCAGAACAAAATACAGAACCAGAGAATTGTTTGAAGGAACTCTCCAGAGAGTGGTTTAAATACACCCCACAGAGCCAGGTGGCCGCCTCCCCATTCTCCTTCACCTAAGTGGAGGGTGGGTGATGTGCTCTAGAGAAATGACATTAGAGAAGCTGAGGGCTGGGACAGAGGCATAGCAGAGTAAACAAGCGGGGCGGTACTCAGAACAGAACGTGAAGTGTGATGTGAGACCCTCGGGCCTCTCTCTCTCGGCTCAGCACTCACAACGATTAGCTTTTAGTCTTCAGACAGCGACTAGTGACAGGAGAAGTCTTCCCAGAAAGAAATGACCAGCCCAAGAAAGATAAAAAGCAAATAAATAATAACAACAAAACCTTGGGGGTAATGACATTTGGGCACCCTCTTAAAAGGGGCCTGGTTCCCACCGGATCACCCTACAGTGAACCCCACCACCGCTCATGTGAACAGATTCCAATCACTCTCTAATATTAACAGAGCCCACGAGTATCAGGCACCAGAGGAAATCTAAAAGACAGACCAAAACAATTGAAAAATAGAAAAAGGAAAGGAAAGAAAAATCTAGAATTAATATTCTCAGAGGCAAAAGAGGACAATGTAAGGAACAGAGACCCAAAAAAAGAGCTCTTAGAAATTAAAATTTAAGTTGAAATCTGGTAGAAGGGTTGGAAGTTAGAGGAAAGTACCAGAATGCAAAAGAAGACCAAAAGAGACTCCATACAGGATATTTGACACAACTAACAATAGCTCCAGAAAGAATGAGAAGAAAACAGAGGGGAAATTATCAAAGAACAGATTTCCAGACCGAAAGGGCAACCCAAGGTGCTAAAAATTATTCTGTATCTTAATCTGAATGGTAACCACACAGTGTATATGTCTGTGAATTTATTTAAACTATTCAGTTAAGTATATACTTTATATACATATTTAAAGTTCAAATAAGAAAATGAAAATGGTGAGCTTCAATTAAAACCATGTTGGAAAAAAATCATGGTGAAAAATAATATGAATGCAATTATATCTAAGAACACCCCAAAACAGAAACACTTGCATGATTTCCATTCACATAACCCTATTTTCTCTTAGAATGCTACAATTAGAAATATCCACATCAGTGAATGCTAAAAAAGCTAATATTTGAGACACAGTTGTAGGGCACCTGAGAGTATTTTATGGGTTGTTAATATAGCTATATGAGGCTAAGTGTATGTTATATTTCTATTTGTTTAGATAAAATAAACATTAATGTAAAAGGGGGGGCACTGTAGGTCCCTACGCAATGAATGAAAAAGACACACGAAAGCAATCATGGTAAAAATTTCACACACACTGGAGATAAAGATAATACTAGAGACAAAGATAGGATTTTAAAGCTTTCAAAGAGAAAAAAACAGGTCACATACAGAATCCAGAATCAGAATGGCATAGGACCTCACGACAATAACTGAGAAAAAGAACTCCAAATACCGATTCAACTCGACAACTGATATAACTATATCAGAAGGAGTGGGGAAGACAGGTATATAGGTAAGAGTCACAGAGCAAAGTAAAAGTGCTAAATCCTCATTTTCTATTGCAGAAAGTCAATCTGAATATCTATAATGGATAAAATCAAGACATAGCACTATACATATACTGTTTGGAAAAATTGAGGTAATCCAAAAGAAACAACTAAGAGTCTCAAGAAGTTGCTTCTGGTGGGTGGGATCAGGGGTGGCCGAAAGGTGAGATACAATTCTGCTGTCTGACAATATAAGTCTTGTAATGCTACTCGACTTTTGATATAGATAGGTATTTCCTCAATTTAAAAAAAAAAAAAGGTTAAAAACTGAGTAGAAAATTAATAATATATAGCAAAAATAACTGAATTGTATACTTTAAATGGGTGACTTGTATGGAATGTGAATAAAGCTGTTTTTTAAAAAAAAAAACAAGTGAACAGGAAGGGGGTACAAAGGAGATATTAATTTTTCCTTATTTTGCATATGCAACACAAAAAATGGTATTGATAACTGTCTTTGGGGTGAGGAGTCAGAAGGAGGAGAGAAAATTACTTTCCATTGCATATCTTTTTGAATTATTTAAATGTTTGATATGTGCTTTTTTTAAGGTAAATTAAAACATAATTTCAAAATAAATTGGAATAAAAAATATTCATTGATTTATAAATGGGTTCATAAACAGCTATGTTAATGAGAATACAGTTGAATTTGAGAGTTGGGGTAGTAATCTATAGCAAAATAAAAGGGAGGAGAGGACTGATCATTAAATATTATCACACTGGGACAATGTTAGGGCGATTGGCAAATGCTGGGATGGCCCTTCAATGCCGGAACCTTAAAATTTTTAAGCTAAAAGACACTATAGAAATTATGTAGTTCAATTTCTTCACGATGAAATAGAATTCCTTTACGAGAAAACTGAAGTCCAGGGAGGCCAAGTGAATAAACGTCCAGGGCTCATAATTAAAGGCTTATCAAATAGGAACCCCAGATCCCTAAATCCTAGTAACTAACTAACTATCCGTGAGACCACACCAGATAGCATCTTTCTGAAGAGTCTGTTCGGTAAACAGAAAATTCAAGATCAAACTACCAGCCATTAAAATTTCAAAGGAATTTTATTGCTTACTTGTTAGAACAGGGATAAAAATAAACTGCATCTAATCCCTACCTGTACCTGAGGTCACTAGGATAGGAGAACTAAACGCTATAACCGTAATTCAAATATAAGAGTATTTTCCAATTTACCAGAAACCTCTTGATTTGTTATTTGTTCCCAGAAGTTGTGGCAGAGAAACAGCAAGCTCACTTACCCGGAAAGCACTGCGTGCTGCCCCAGACAGTCCACAGACATTGCAGTTGCCTGTGAGAGAGAACACAGACTCAGTTCTGCCAGCAAAGCCAGCTTAGGTTGGAAAAGACAGGCAGGTAGGCAGTCACCTTGGGGTCTTACTCTTCCCATGGCCCAGGCAGTCCCTAGCAGGCAGGTATCATTAGTTGTCTACAGCAGATACTTTTACCCACTTCTAGTTCTCATCCAAATTTCACATTCACTTTCACAGTAGGGCAATTGCTCTGTTTCTTTCCAATGCCAGGACTACACACAACAAAACTGGTGTATTCTAAATTGGGGAGACAGAGATCCGGGAGCTCTTGGAGAATCTGACTAGCCTGGAACACACAGAGCTACTCAGAGCCCCTTCCAAGCAAAATCTAACCTGAGACAAATCTCACATACAGACACACACACACACACCCCTCTCATCCACGCCTTTCCAAAGGGCATGGACTCCTCCTCCATGCTGAACTGCAGTGGTAATGCTCATACACCGACCCTACTGAATTCACAGTCATCTTCTTGTTATTGGGATGCCCAGTTACTATTTAATGAGATTTCTAGCGCATTTCACCACTTTCCTTTTCCCAGGTCTCTCAATTCCTAGGAAACACCATCTTTTCAGGATCCAAGAGACCACACCAAGTCAAATGAATGTACATTCAGGCTGAAGCATGAGGCTGATTTTAATTATGGCAGTTACAGCCCTAAATTCTCTTACCTGAACTAGTTCAAATCCTGCTACATTCTCAGGGCACTGTCTGAAACAGTTTGTGCCACTGTTTGGTTATTAAGTGCTTTTAAGTTATTTCTAAGAGACCATCAAGAAAGAAGCCATTCTGTATATGCTACTATACTCACAAATCACAGACGATGAACAGAAATTCTCTTATACTCTCACTGGTCTTATTAATGGGATTCTCATACTCATACACCCTCAAGAAATATATCAGAGGTAATAATGGGGACAAGATGCCAGCGTGTTCTCACTGGAGGCTGAAAGTGTTTATTATGCATCCTTCATTCTACTGAAGTCGTGAGCAGAGAAAAGCCCAGTCGGAAAGGCTGTGAAAGGAGATGCCATTTTCAGAACTCTTCTGTGCGATTTACAGATTAAATGTAAGAAAGAAAACAAAATGGTACCTCCAACCAGGGGCAGTCCCATCTTTTGAGAAGGTGTGCAATAGGCAGAATCCTAAGGTGGCCCCAAGATTCCGGGCCCTTGGAATACGCATACATTCTCCCCATTATTCACACACTAATCAAGGTTCTACTGTGAAGGGATTTTGTAGACGTAATTAAGGTCCCAAATCAACTGACCTCAAAACGAAAAGACCTGAAATGACACAAATGTCTATCAGCAGATGAATGGATAAACGAAACATGGTATATACATACAATGGCATACATGCTACAATTTTTTGGATGAACCTTGAAAACATTAGGCTAAGTGAAATAAGCCAGGCACAAAAGGACAAATATTGCATGATTCTACTCATACGCAGTACCTAGAATAGGTAAATTCACTGAAACAAAAAGTAGACTAGAGGCTGCCAAGGGCTGAGAGGAGTGGGAAATAGAGAGACATTGTTTGAGTACAGAGTTTCTGTTTGGGATGATGAAAAAGTCCTTGGGAGCAGGGGTGGTGGGGAGGTATAGAGACCTAATGACATCATCCCTTTAAATCTAGGTGTAAAGGTCAGGGACAGAGGAAGTCAGAGATTTGAAGGGTGAGCTAGGTCAGTTCCCCTAATATCACATGCCTAATGTCACACACCCGAGCAAAGACTATAATGTATGCATTATCAGATTTCATAGAAACCAAACTGAACCCACTGATATAAAAAGGATCAGACCATTTCAAAAGACAAGAGCCAGTCTCTAAATTAGAGACAGACACTGCTGCCAAGGCTGCTTTTGAACCATTCCTGTCTAATGCTTACTAGAGGTTATCTCCCCCAAGTTCTGTTTACACGCCCAGAATATTGGGTGTTTCTCAGAAAGTTTCTCTCTTTAAAACGAAAACATCCTCACTTCCCCACAAACAAAAATAGCACGAACTATCACTAGAAAAATCACCTAACTTTTCTGAGTCTCAGATCCTTACCTGTAAAATAGGAGGGTAGATGAGAGATGTCTTCTAAAAGTCCTCTCAGCATCATGAGTCTATTTTGTCAGGCTAAGTCTGCTGCTTTCTGAGGCAAGGTTTCTAACATAATCATAATTAACATGTATCAAGCACTTAATGTACACTGACCACTGTGCGAAGTGCTCTGTGATTATGTCATTTAGTGATTATGTCATTTAATCCTCAGAGCAACTCTATAAGGTAGTGAGCGTCATCGGCAGGTATGAGACAGCTAACTGTAGAAAGGCCTGCTTGCAAGGCTGGCCCTTAGCTCTGGGAACTCTCATTTGGGAAGTGTTTCCATCATTCTCTCACTGGTAAGAGTGGCACCTAAACTGTATATACAAACAATGTGGTTTTGTTGAACATATGTTACCCTTCTGGGAATCCGGAATTTTGGTACATGCTAGCCAGAGGGTGTCCAGGTGACCAGCCCCAAATAAAAACCTTGGGCACCGAGTCTCTCATGAGCTTCGGTGGTAGAAAACATGTCACATGTATTGTTACAGTTTGATGCTGGCGGTATTAAGCACGTCCTGAGTGACTTTACGATGAGAAGACTTGATATATTGTGCGACGTCTCCACCTGACTTTACTTTCTCCTTTTAATTGTTTTGTATCCTTTCACTAAAATAAGTCATAACCGTAAATACAACTGTGAATCCTCCTAGTGAAACTAGGAAGGCTGTGGGGAATCCTGGACACAAGTGGGTACTATTATCCTTGTTTTACAGATGAAGAAATTGAAGCTTAGAAAGGAAATAGCTTGCCCGGGAACACATGGCAGATAGGTGGCATAAGAAAAGCAGGTACCAAAGCTGACTGCTCCAGAAAAATACATGGACTACCCACTACTCAAAACTTTCCTCTTAGCTAAATAATTTGGCAAGTTGTTTTTGTTTTTTCAGAGCAAAAAAAATGTCCTCAGTCTTTCTCTGTGTGGAGGAGTTGTAGCAGTGCTAAGACTACTAAGCCATCACCCACTAGGGCAGCAGAGAGCAAACTTTCTGCCGAGATGCCTCGTTTTCAATTTGGAGGTAACACATCCCACAATCTAGCATTGCTACTCCTATGTAAATACCATGCTTATATATCATCATCTATAATAACAAAAAAAATAGAAACAACCAAAACATTTAATGACAGAGGGATAAACCAACTGTGGAACACTGCTCACACAACGGAACACTACTTCACAGCAAAATTAGTAAACCACGGGCATGGTCATCAACATGGATGAACCTCAAGAACAACGAAGGGCAAAAAGAAAGCAAGTCACAGAATTCACAGTATATGATTCCATCTATATAATGATCAAACACAGTAAAAATAAAACATTACTTCTATTTATACCTGTGTGGTAAAACTACAAAAAAAAGCAAAGAAATAATTAATCCAAAATTCAGGGCAGTCTCTACCTCTAAAAGGTCTTAAGAGAGAGAGATGAGCTAGAGAAAAGTTATTCAAGCTTAAAAATAACTGGGCTGACCTATTCCTTAAGTTGTGCAGAGGGCATATTTTATTATTCTTTATGGGGTACCAATCATTCATATGTACGACATATTCTATAATAAAATAACTGCACTGTACTCCAGCTGACAAAGTAGTTCCCTTAGAAGATACAGGTTAACAATTCTGAAACCGCTATACATGTACACTGAAATGACAATTAAGTAAATGGATGGAAGATGACAGGAGCCAGGTTTCTCACTATGGGAGTGGGAGGTGATTGATGAGCCAAGAGTGGGGGCCACAATGATCCCCTAAGATAATGGATCACAGTTGAAGATGTTAGTATGAACTCATGTTCAACTTAATATAGACAAAGATGGTTACATACTGAAATATTTACAGCTGTGTGTATATACATGGATTAGTACACATGTATACATTTCTTGTTTTGTCAGCTGAAAGGGTCTAGAGGCAATGACACCCCAATAGCAATCAGCACCTCTAGCACAAGATCTTGATTAATGTTAGGACTGGGATAGGAAATATACAAGATGAGAGCTGAGCATCTTGTAGTACTAAAAAGTATTTAAAATTTTTTTTTAAAAAAAGGTGGAATATGCCAAGGGAACACGAGAACCAACTGAAAGAGCTCCCAGTGGTGAAAGCTGGAACAATTTGGACAACAAAATAAAGTATTGGATTCTAATCAAAAATACAAAATAAATAAGAGGTCATACTGATATAAACAAATAATTGATAAATAAATGAGGGAGAATAACTCCCCACTCTTTAAGTATGGGCTGCATGCAGTGACTACCTCCCAAAGAGTACAGTAGTCCCCCCTTAACCACCAGGATACATTCCAAGATCCCCAGTGGATGCCTAAAGCCAGTATTGAACCCTATATACACTATGCTTTTTCCCCATGATAAAAAATTTAATTTGTAAATTAGACACAGTAAGAAATTACAGTAATAATAGAACAGTTATAACAATATACTCTAATGAAAGTTACATGAATGTGGTCTCTCAAAGTATATTACTGTACTACACTCACCTTCCTACAGTGATGATGTGAGATGATACAATACCTACATGATGAAATGAAATGAAGCAAATGACCTAGCATTAGACTACTATAGGGGTTACTTGAAAACAAGCAATGAGTTACCACGACAGCTGAGATGGCTACTAAGTGATGAACCAGCGGTAGTGTATACACGAGACAAAAGGCTGATTCATGTCCTGGGCAAAGAGAGGGACAGTAAACATCTTATTCAAATAGGCACAAAATTTAGAATTTATGAATTGTTTATTTCTAGAATTATCCATCTGATATTTTCAGATCACTGTTTACTGCAGGTGACTAAAACCATGGAAAGTGAATAGGCCAATAAAGGGGAACTACTGTACAGGACAGACAGAGGGCAAAAATTCCGTTTACAGTACAGAAACCTGACAAGCACTACCTCAGCCAGGTGATCAAGGTCAACATCAACAATGGAATGTCATGATCATAGCATATACACTTGGTATCATGTCCCTTTATCTCTGGGGTCTTTCTCTCAAAAACCTATAATCCCAGTCTAACCATGAGAAAGACATTAGACAAATCTAAACTGAGGGACATTCCACAAAATATCTGACTAACACACCTCAAGACTGTCAAGCCATCAAAGTCTGAGAAATTGTCACAGCCAAGAGGCGCCTGAGGAAACATGACTACTAAATGTAATGTGGTATTCTCAATGAAATCTCAGAATAGAAAAAAGATATTAGGTAAAAACTAAGCAAATCTAAGTATGAATTTTAGTTAATAATAATATATCAATATTGATTCATTGATTGCAGAAAATGTACCACACCAGTGTGAGAGTTATTAACAGGGGAAAACTGGGTACAAGTATTTGGGAACTCCCTACTGTCTTCCCAATTTTTTTATAAATCTAAAGTAATCTACAACAAAAATTTATTTTTAAAATCATGAAAATCTAATTACTTTTTCTTAATTCCTATTATTATTAATCAATGTATTGATTTGTCAGATTTATTCATTCAACAAACATTTGTTGAGTGCTGCTGCCCACTGAGGACTATTCTAGGCACCAAGGATACAGCAACGAGGCAGCCTCCACCCTCGGGGAACTTACAGTAGGGGGAGAAAGATGAAAATAAACAGTGAGGGAAAAGTAGTGCGAGATGTGATCTGAGAAGTAGGCAGACACCAGCACACAAAAACAGTCCAAAATAAGGAATTTATATTTTATTCTAGGTACAATAGGAAGCCACTGAAAGATTTTCATAAACAGAGGGATATGAACTAATTTGTTTTTAAATATATCACCTTGATATTTATTACAGCTTCAATCATAATTGCCCAAAACAGGAAACAATTTAAATGTCCATGAACAGGTGAATAGATACACAAATTGTGATCTATCCAATACTATTGGGCAATAAAAAGGAACAGACTAACTGGTATGTTCAATGAGAATGAATCTCAGAAGCACTAGGCTAAGTGAAAGAAGCCAAACTCAAAAGGTTACACAACCAACGATTCATTTGTTACAGAAATCACTTCAGTAAACTGCCAAGGGATGGAAGTAAAGGAAGGAGAATGGCCATGCAGAGGCCTGAGGGAGTTTGTTAGTGGAAGGGAAATGTTCTATATTTAATTGTGGTGGTGGTTACAGGGCTATATACATTTGTCAAAACGCAACAAAATGTACACGAAAAGGGTAAATTTTATTGTACATTAATTATACCTCGACCAACCTGGATTTTTAAAAAACACTGTGTGGAAGTATACGGAAAGTGAGTAAAAAGCTAGGGTGCAAGGAGAGGTCCCAGAATGTCCAATAACTATGCCACTGAGTTTGAGATACCTCACAGTTTCTCAAGTGGAGATGTTAAGCAGACAGGTATTATGAGTCCAAAGTTCCTATCTTTATCACAGTAGTCATATCCTGTAGTATTTTTGCATTTACTGTTAAGAGACTTGTTAACTGCACATTGTCACTTTACCTCTCTTTGAGAGAGGAAGCTATTTAATCTGCGTTACACTTTCCAATACCATAGCCACTATCCACGAGTAGCAATTTAAATGGCAATTAATTAAAATTAAAAATATCTTGGTTGCACTACCCCATTTCAAGTGTTCAACAGCCACATTTCTATCATTGCAGAAAATTCTACTCTATGATGTTCCCTTAGAAGATTATCTCTAAATTTTTTTACAGTGTTAACACTCAGTGATTCCAGGGACCACTTCAGAGCAGTTGCCTAGCAGCACGGGTTCCTCACTATTAATTAGTGGCAGTAATATTTCAAGGTATTGTTTGATAAAATAAATGATGCTTGTATAAGTTGTAAAAAAAAAAAGTTTTACTTTTCAGGCTGAGGTTTTTCACTGAAAACCTAAAAACTTTTTTTAAAGCGACAAGTTGTTTTTGAAAAGTTTATTGTTCTGGCCTTCCTTCTCAGAAAGACAACATTAAGAGATTCAACTTTTTGTCTCATTAATGAAAGTTAATAAAATGGGTCCTTACCCCCAACAGTTAACACCAGAATCAACCACAAAACCACGTTAATTCACACCAATATATACCATTCCAATTGAATGAATAGAAAAATCAGAAAAACAGCAACTCCACAAAACAGTTGAATTACTCAATTTACTTTGTCCTGTTACTCTGACAACTGCTGTTTCAATTTATTTAAAACTACTTCATAGCATCCTAATATATGTGTCAGTACCCTCTCTGCAGGTCTCTTCAATTACATTTCTAGAGAAGTAGGGGTGAGACTACCTGGGCTTCTATGAGAATTAAAGGATTTACAGATTAGTAGCTTCCCAATTAACAGGCTCAGAGGTACCATACATGATTTTGTTCTTAGTCTCCAGTGAAAGCAATTAACAAGAAGGGTGAAAAGAGTCTGGCGCCTCCCTTAGGAAAGCCCGCCTCCACGAGACACCCCGTGCTGATGGTGCAAAGTGCTTCAGGATCCTTTAATCGGAATACTGCTCCTCCAATTCTCCATGGGAATTCAGTATCAGACTGCACCATACAGCAAGATGGCAGGTGGCTCCCCAACACATCTTTATGGCAAAAGAGGAGATGGGGTTTTATTGAAAAGAAACCACATCACCTCCTTGTTGTAATCCTAATTCCCCCTTCAGTATAAATCACCTGAGTATCAACACCGTGCTTGGCAGTGTGCACCTGGCAAGAGCTCAATAAATCCTTGAGTGAATGAAAGCCTGGCACACAGAAGGTATTCCATAAATATTTGCTGCATGAAAAGCATAAAAAAGAGAATCACAAAGACACTGTCCTAGGTGCTCAGGATTGAGGGACGGACATGACATTTATTGAGGAACCACTGTATGATAGGCTCATACAGTATGAAGCAAAGTAGTATAATGAGGCCGACAAGAGCTCTGGGGCCAGAGGCCAGAATTCAAATCCCAAAGGCGGCCACATAATGGAAGGCCTTGGCCAAGTCTCTTGGGATCAGCCAAACCCGGATCAGCTCTCCTGTTTGGAAAAAAAGGATAAAATCTACTTATCTTGTGTGGTTCTTTCATTAATTAGAGTAAGAAAACGTGGATAAATCAGCACAAGTCCTGACACGTGGAAGACAAAATAGAAAAATGAGAAAAATCCCTAGTAAGCACTAACGTTCCTTGAGCCTTACAATGTGCCTGCAACTACGCCCCACATTCTAAATCTATGACCTCATAACATTCTCAAGCCAACCTTCTGAGGTAGACAGGATTCGCACTTTCTTACAGGTGGACAAACTGATGCTGGGATTCGAACCCAGGTAATACGTGCCGTGTACACTCCTATTCACTCACTGTACGGGATTTTCCACTATTCTAGCATTAACAACCACTTAAAAGCTTAGGCTCTGAAACAGGGTTTTGTTTTGTTTTGTTTTGATCGAATCCACCCCAAGGTCCTGGGAGGAAGGGTAAATAAAGCCCACACAGTTAATGCTTAGAGAAGTTCGGAGACTTGACCAAAGTCACTAAGCGCGACCACTGGCCTCGAGGAGCTAACACTCTCTCTCTCACCACCTGGATTGGGAGCCTCCCCTCAGCATTCACTCGCGCAATCACTGAGCTTCGGTGTCCCAAGGCAGACTCCCCTCCTCGTACTCCCATGGGGAACCCCGAAACCCTGTCGGTGCCCGCCCCAACCGCTTCCAGTGGTCCTCAAGGCTTCCAGTCGCCCGCTTGGGTCTGACAGCTCCAAGCCATCCTCTTGTCCATCTCGCCAGTCCCAGCCCGGGGGGATCCGCGCGAGTCGGACTTGAAAGAGTGGGGGAAGGGAACCCGGAGGGCGCATGCCCAAAAGGCTCCATCTGGCCCCCAGCTCACCTGGGAGTCGCGGAACTCCACTACCACATTCTCGCTGCTCCATCGCGCCGCCATCTCCCACACCTGCCGACCCCGATCCCAGGACCGCGCGTTCCCACCCCCTAAACCCACGCTCCAGGTCTCCACACACAGCCCACGAATGAGCCCAGCCACGCCCCGTTCCCCCTTCCGCCGGACCACAAGCCATTGGCTGACCCTATCACCGGATCCGCCCCCTCTTCCAGGCTCCTCCAATCTTCCCTCACGCTAACTGAGTCACTCACGCTCCTCGCGTCCGCAAACACACGCCCCCCCTGCCGCAAGCTGTGCCGGGAGTTGTAGTCCAAGGTCGAGTAGTGCTTGGGTAACATAGGGAGAGCTAGCGGATTAAGGTTCGCCAAACTTTACCAGTCTCTTCGTTGGTAACGACGACAAGGCCCAGGATGTCTACAAATCAAAACCCAACATTACTGCAAATCAAAGGTTACCTCTTCCCTTGAGGTCTGCGATAAATTCATTGAAGTCTGAAGGTGCGATTTGTTTCGTACAGTACTGCAGCGCCCGCCGCTGTCTAGGGACCCAATGGGGTCTCCACGACTCTTTGGAGGGGTTTCTGAAGGTAAAACAATTTTGGTAATCATACTAAGACATTTGCCTTTTTCACTTTCTCTCATCAATGTACAGGGGAGTTTTCCAGAGGCTACACGATATATGTTGTAGCATACTGAACAGAAGAAGCGGATGTGAGAATCCAACGGTTTTCTATTAAGCCCGACATAGATTTATTTGCCACTTTCTCCACTAAAATTTTGTTGTTTTGTAATTTTGTCTACAAAATGTATTATTAACTTTAATGTGCATTAATTAAATAAAATCATAAATGTATATTTAATTCTCAGTTTTAATTTCTAATAATTAGTATATGTAGCCCACATAAAAATTGGGTAGTTAATAAGTTTTAAGAATGTAAAGGAGTCCTGAAATCAAAAAGTTTGAGAACTGCTGTGATAGCATGACGAGTAGTGATTAGGTTCTCATTTGTCCCATTCTCTCAAATCCAGGCTTAACTGGCTTACCTTCAACTTCTTAGTAGAAGGGGAAATAACCTACGTCATTCAATTGGTTGTTGTAAAGAGTTAAACATAGGGCCTGGAATGTAGTCAATACTCAAGTGTAAACTTGTATGAAATGATAAGAGGGATGTCATTCCCTTCCCTCCTGGAGTGTTGGATGTAATGAGGAAGATGGACTTATAAACAGGGTGACTAACTCACCCCATGAAACCCTTCAGAGCAGGCAAACTGGGACGGTTGATCAATAGGTATATACTTGGCAGAATGAATTGGGTTTTGTAAAAGACTTGCAAGCAATGTGCCAGGAGAGGACACTTAAATGTGGGACCTGAAGGAGGTGACATTTAAGTTTTTCAGTATACTATTAGGATTTTGGTAGAGTACACAACCAAAAAAAGTACCTCGGCATAATAAATGTAAACAAAGACCCAAAGTGTGAAGAGGAAGACATATCCCAAAGATACAAAGCAGTTCCCCCAATTAACACTCACAGAAACTGCTTTCTTTCCTTCAAAATATACATCATAATTTGTAATTCAATATTTATTAGTTCATTTAATATTTTTAAGCTTTGGGAGGACAGGGACCAGGTCTGCTTTGTTTAGCACTGCGTGGTACTGCATATACAAAGCACTCCACAAATATTTGTCCAATGAATGAATGTGAAAAGCAGATGAAATCAGGCCTTTTGTGAAACCAAAAGTATTTTCTGAAACTATTCAAGGTCTTAACTTGCAATTTTTTACACCCAGAAGGGAATTCAGAATGACAATCATTCTCCTTAAAACCTCTTTGCTTTCTTTCTTATCTACCTATCAGTTATTTTCATACACTGCAACTCTGGCCTCCACCCTCCTGTGTTGGCCTTTTTTCCCCACCTCCCACTTTTCTCCCAATTCTTCATCATAAAAGCCAAAGTCTACTCTGGAGTAAAGGGCTTCACCTTAGCTCAGAGGGCCAGGAAGAGGGAAAACTTTAAGCCAAGATCAAAGGCAAGGATAAGGAAAGATAAAGAATACTTTCTATATGTGCTCATGCATCACACAGGAATATACTGTTGACATAAGAAACATCCAAACCTGTAAAGAATTTCTATAAGATTTTATTTGAGCCAAAGTGACAATTGCCAGGAAGCGAGATCTCAAATGAAATGGTAAATAACAGTTTGGCAGTTTCTTCCATGCATTTATAACCAAGGAAGATTACCTGGAGGTGGGAGAAAGCAAGACTAGGATTAGATTACAGGATAGTTAACAAGATAATTTGCCCTCTTGAGGAAGCTTACCCTTATTTTAACCTAAATGCACATAAATAATGGACAGGGCTTGCTCAAGGCAAAGATAAAACTTTTACTAAAAAAAGTTATAGGCCTAGGGCATGACTACCCACTATGACCTGCCCAGTTAGGAATTTATGAGCAGGTCACTCTGTGAGATTACTTTCCCTTGAACCCCTTTTTCTTGTCTACAATATGAATTAATTCACCTAACACACCATACTCTTATTTATTTATTTATTTATTTGCCTATTGCCTGGGATGTAGTGGGTACACAGTAAAGATCCAGCTCTTGCCTGAGAATTTCAACAACCCTCCCCTACTCCCACCTCTTTAGTTCATGTTTGTCTAGTTCTCAAAATCTGCTTGTCATGGTTCGTAGGCACAGAAAGTACTTTGGATTTCAAGTCCTTGCTGCTCTGTGCTCTCTCAATGCTTTCTTTCTTAAACGTGAAAAGAGCCCAGTAGAATTTTTGAGAGAGAGAGCATGAGCACCTTTCCAACTGCCTCCTTGGGTCCTTCCTTTCTGTTTCCCACCCACACTGTCACCATGAAAGAGAGGGGACTCTGGAGCTAAATCTAGAGCTCTCTGGCTGCTGTTTCATTGCTATGCACCTCTGAGATCCACATATGAATATCCTGTCTGAATCAGAGACCAGGGACCGTTAGGAGTCCCTTGTCAAATAGACCTCAACTTGCTGACCAGGCCACAAAACCCTTATCACTGAACAATGTCTTTTCAGAAGGTCACTTGCTAGGAAGGCAGGATAAGTGGCCAACCTAGAAATCCAGGGCTTTGGCTGGCTCTTATCAGCAACTAGCCTTGGAAGTTTGAACAGAATCTTTTATCTTTCTAGTCTTCTGTTTCCTCTTCTATACACTGTGGAGTTTGCTGACCCCTCCATCCTTTACATTTTGGAATCCTGCCTTGAGCCCCACTGGTAATTTTCCTCTCTTAATGAGTCAACAAATATTTGTGAACATGCCCATATGCTCAGGCGCCTACCTTGCTAGGTGCATTTGATTGCCCATTACTCTGGTTTCTCTGTACGTTTTTTTTTTTTTTCCAAGAAAAATGATAAAAATATAAAGAGCTCTGAGAGCTCTGGGAGGAAGCTTCATACTGGGAGACACTTGTCTATCCACGGAGGTGGGAGTAGGGTGTCTCCCTCAAAAGCCCTCTCTACCCTCTTCACCCTCTGGCTCATGGAAACAGAGAGGAGGCCATGGGTTTCCCAAGGCTTCTCAGAGTAACCCTAACATTTTCCCCTTTTTCTGAACGCTTCAAGTCCCAGACCTACATTCTTCTGGAGATGTTTAAAATGGGCTTTGTAGCACTGTTATGCACTCACTTTTGCAGGTTTTGGTGACACTGACTTTATCCGCTCTTTCTGCTGACTGTTCTGGTAGGTGGGTCAATGCTTTAATTACCCTGTATCACAGCCAGAGAGCCAGGAAGCAGTTCACCCAGGGTCAGTGAGAGCATGAAGATATGAAGATAAATAAATAAATAAATAAAACAAGATTCCAAAATCTAGCTGGGGCCATGTCTGCATGTGATATCCTTGCACTGAGAAGTCCAAAATGAGTTGATACCTCCCCAAACCCATTTACTTTAAACCAAGAACCCACAAGAGAAACTTGGAGCAAAACACGTATTAGACTCTTCATGTGACAAATGACAAATTGAAACTAACTTGGGGCTGCAGGTCTCTGTGGATGCCTGTCTCTATGCCTCCAGTCTCTCTAAGATGTAGAGGATAGAATCAAGCTACTGAATATAGGATTTTGTATCTTAGTATTTTAATTTCAGAGGGGAAATTGTCATGTGACTAAGTACAGGAGGAGATAACAATGGCATTGTCTAAGAAAGGATGACATTCATGGTCACATAGGACACCTAAACTGTCATCACATTGCTGAGAGGAGTGGCTTCACCTTTGCAGTTCAGGTCCTCAGCTGTTCAGTGGTGCCAGATGTGAGAGATTGGCTTATGATAACCATTAGACTGGAATATAAAACAGAAAGGCAAATTATTAATTTACAAAAAGAAATACAGCTGTTAGGCAGATCTCATTGGAGAGCACACAGAGAAAATGAAATTGTTACCCCAAAATTCCTTGATAGGCCTGTTCAGTGTAAAGCTCAACTCCTATCAGCTGTGTAACTTTTTAGTGTACATGTGGCATATACTTTATATATACTTCCGTCTCTCTACCTACCTACCTTTCTGTAAATTTACATGGCTCAAACACAAATACAGAAAGGCATATAATGAAACAAAATATTTCTTATCCATCCCATGACCCAACTCTTAGTTCCTACTGCCCACTCCATGGGGGACTATACTATGTTGTTTCATATTTCTATCCTGTATATTTATGAATATATAAGCTAAGAAAAATATAGATCTTTATTTGGAGAGGAGGCAAGTTTCTGAATTTTTCAAGTCTTGGCATCTTCAGTACTCATTAATCATTGGTCATTATTCTTTTTAATGATAATGATGTTGATAAATCTTTCCATAGCTCTCCATCCCCTCAGGATATGGTCCATTGCTCCTAGGACCCTCTTTCCTGCCCTAAGGACCAGCTTTATCTTGGACTCCCACCTGCTTTCATGGCAATTCTACTTTATCCTTCAGTTCTTTATCCAGGCCTTTGGACATGCTGTTCCCTTTGCTTGGAACATTCTTCTCTTCCTGAAACACATTCTCCCCTCCCACCCCATCCTCTGGCTAATCTCCAACTTGTCTTTTAGTGTGTTTAATGGAAAACCACAGGCCCAAAATGGCATCAGCCTACTGAAAGCTTATGATATCAAACCTAGATGTAATGCCTGATTCTAATTGCAGTTTCAACCTCTCCCAGAAGCGTAATCTCAATCAATCAGTCTGGAATTTCCTGAACAACACCAGTGTGGTATCTGCCTGATAAGACCCCTTGCCTTCTCCAAAGAGAAGGTGTTCTTGCCTAAATAATCCACTCATTGACTTTCTTAGTCCCACCTTCTTTCTGCCTATAAATATCTTTCAATTTGTACAATTCATGGCAGTGCCCTTCTAGGTGCTAGATGGGATGCTGTCCAATTCATGAATTGCTTAAGAAAGCCAATCAGATCTTCAAATTTGTTTGGTTGTATTTTGTTTTTTAACAAGGTCTTGGCTCAGAATCACTGTGTTTGTGCCCATCTCCTTTCATCAGCACCTTGTTCTTTCACTCTCATGGTACTTTTACTCTCATAGCACTTAGTCAGTCATTCATTTGTTAGCCAAATATTTATCTAGTGCCAATTGCATGCCAGGTGTTGTTCTAGGCTCATCTACCACACTGTATTGTCACTGCCTGCTTTGATGCTTCATATATCTTTGCACGTATATGTACATGTATATATATACACACTCATATATGCATATATAATATTTCACTGTAATTCACATACCATAAATTCACCCTTTTCCGTGTATAATTCAGCAGTTTTTAGTATATTCACAAGTTTGCACAACCATCACCATTATTTAATTCCAGAACATTTCACCACTCCAAAAAGAAACCATCAGCAGTCATTCTCCATTTACCCCTCCCTCCAGGCCCTGGCAATGATTAACATTTCTATCTCAATGGATTTGCCTATTCTGGACATTTCATATAACTGGAATCACACAATATGAGGTCTTTTGTGGATTGGCTTATTTTACTCAGCACATGTTTTCAAGGTTCATCCATGTTGTAGCATGTATCAGCACTTTTTTTCTTTTTATGTCTGAATAATAGTCCGTCATATGGATATACCATATTTGCTTTATCAATCATCAGCTAATGAACATTTGGGTTGCTTCCACTTTTTAGCTGTTTTGAATAACACTGTGAATATTCACATATAAGTTTTACTGTGGACATATATTTTCTTTTGGAAATATGCCTAGGAGTGGAACTGTTGGGTCATATGATAAATCTAATTTTTTTGAGGAATTGCCAGACTATTTTCCACAGCAGGTACACCATTTTACATTCCCACCAGCATTTCAAAGGGTTCCATAAACATGTCACCAACACTTGTTATTGTCCTCTTTGATTTAGCCATCCTAGTGGGTATGATGTGATTCTTCTGAAGCTCTATGAGAACAAGGACTTCCTCCGTGTGGCTCACCACTGTATCCCAGAACCCAGTGCAGTGTCTGGCATTTATTAGATATTCATATTTTGTTCATACACTAAAAAAAGTATTGAATGAAGAGGTAAATCAGAAGCTAGTTAGACGGTTGCAATACTCATCATGTATTTATCTCCCCAGCAGAGATCTGTCAAGGGATCCAGTATTCTTTTTTCTGCTCAGTGCTGAACCAGGCCATTTCTGTTACCATGGTCATTCTTCAGGGAGGAATTTGGGTTAAATTTAAGCTTTCTTGTTTTTCTTCGGATCACTCATTTGGATCCTTAGGTGTGCACAGATTCATCATTTAGGCACTTACAGATAATTTCTTGGGTATTGGAACATTTTGTTTTTTTCCTGTACTCATTTCTCCTGCAGAACTCTTGATTTCCTTCTGCAAGGCTTTTTCTCACTCCCAAGCACTCCATGCTCGCATATAGCCTTCTTTCTGTTTCTTCCCAAGCTGCTCACACTGGGACAATCAATATCTGTGACAGACCAGCTCTTCTTTTGGGGGGGTTTCATTTAATATTTCTCTACACCCTTGTTGACATAAAAAAAATCCAAACCCATAGAGAATTTTCATGAGTTTGAGCCAAACTGATGATAATTGTCAGGAAGCAAGATCACAAATGCTTCAGAGAATGACAGTTTTGAAGTTTCTTTTATACATTTGGAATTAAGCAGGGAACATAAGGAAGATTACCCAGAGGTGGGAGAAAGCAGGGTATAGGATAGTTAACAAGATTATATGTTCCCTTGAATGTAGTAATGTGCTCCTTCAGCGGGGTCTGAAAACAAGCCTTTTACCAAAAAAGTTATATGCCTGGGTGTGACTAAACACCATGACCTGTCCAGTTAGGAATTTATGATCAGATCACCCTGTGAGGTTACTTAACATTAGATTTATTACAGCCCCCCTTTTTCATCCACACTGTTCTAGCTCCTTGATTTGAAAGTTGGTTAGGCCAGGGACTGGGTGATGCTCATAGCCAGCACTCAGTACTTGAAAAATAGTGAATGCATGAATGAATGAATGAATGAGAATATGTGAGAGGGACATATTGCAAAATGCAGACTTAGTCGATAAATATTTACTGAGTACCCACTGTGTCCCAGGCCCTGTGGTGCAAGCCAGAATAAAGAGTAAATAAAACAGGGGACCCACATTGGTCTAGGGAGTTTCTAAAATCATTGGTTTTAGCTGCATTATTCCATTTTCAAGTCTCTTTTCACCTTTTATCCTACAACTAATGATTTATTTTCAGGATCGCTTTTTATCTACTCATTTGCTTAAGCCTCAAATAGGAAGTTCTGATCTACTGTCAGCAAAATCCTGAATCACAAGTGCCCCAGTGCTCTGTTGACCCCCAAACAGCTAAAAATCTCCCAAATACTAAGCTTCCAGATCTTAGGGGTATTTGGATGGGGAACCTCCGAAAGATCGGACAGCGCATCCACCAGAGGGTGCTGTAGGGGCAAATTTGAGCCAGGAGGTGAGCTTGACCAGTGACCCTCTGAGAGCCAGGTGTTCTGAGTAATCTTCAGTCTTACGTTTCCTTCCCACCGCTTTGATCCGTCGCCGCCCCTCCCCCACAAGTAATTCCCCCTGAATTATTAGTCACTTTCAGGGACTTAAAAAGTGCTTCCTTTGAAAAGCGCGTTGCTTCCGTTCCTGACGCCCCGTGCCTCAGGCCACTAAGCCTACTGGCCCGCGGGAGCTGGGTGGCTCGGTGGGGGCCTCCCGGGCATCAGCAGCTGGACGCCGCAGGGGCCGCGAAGGGGTTAAGCCGGCGGGGGGGAGGGGGAGGGGGCGCGGGCCGCGCCTGCGCTCTGCCGCCCTCCATTGTCTCCACGGCGGCGAGGAGCGCCGGCGAGCGCAGCCCGGGACCCAGCGGGGCTGTGCGGCTGGCCGGGTCGGCGGCGGCTGGAGCGAGAGCACGACGCGGCGCGCCCGGGGCTTCCCGAGCTCCGTCTGGCCGCCCAGCACCGCAGCTTGCCCGAGGCCTGCAGGGGTCCGGGCCGACGTCCATGGTCGCGGCGTCCTGAGGCTGGGGACGCACCCGGCGCCCCCAACCCTTCTCTGCCTCCTTCCGTCCGGCGGGCGGCCTCCTTCGGCGCCTCCCCGCGCTCGCCCGCCGCCTCCCTCCCTCCTTCCCTGCGTCTCCCCCGGCTTTCGGGAGCCCGGGGGCGGCCTGTGGCGCGCAGATCCCGCGCCGGACTGCGCCTCTTTGGACCTTGAGGGGAAACATGCGTTTGGCTTAGATCGTTTTAAATTCTTAGTTTGGGATCCCCGCCCGCCTGCCTCTTCCGCCTCGCGGATTTTCTTTTCTTTTTCTTTTTTTTTTCTTTTTTCCCTCCCGGTCTCCTTTTTGACTCCTTCCTCCTTTATGCTCGCCCAGCCCTCTTCCCGCTGCTAAGAAGTGGGTGGGAGGGTCTCGGCCTCCAGGTTCCCGCCCCACCGGGGCCCGGGCGAGCATGGGGGGCAAGCAGAGCACGGCAGCCCGTTCCCGGGGCCCCTTCCCGGGAGTCTCTACGGATGACAGCGCCGTGCCCCCGCCAGGAGGGGCGCCCCACTTTGGGCACTACCGGGCGGGTGGCGGAGCCATGGGTCTTCGCAGCCGCTCGGTCAGCTCGGTGGCAGGCATGGGCATGGACCCCAGCACGGCCGGAGGGGTGCCCTTTGGCCTCTACACCCCCGCCTCCCGGGGAACTGGCGACTCCGAGAGGGCGCCGGGCGGCGGAGGGTCCGCGTCTGAGTCCACCTATGCTCACGGCAATGGTTACCAGGAGACGGGCGGCGGTCACCATAGAGACGGGATGCTCTACCTGGGCTCCCGAGCCTCGCTGGCGGATGCTCTACCTCTGCACATCGCACCCAGGTGGTTCAGCTCGCACAGTGGTGAGTCCGCGGGGTGGTGGAAACCTCGGAGGGTGGTGCGCAGCGCAGGGCGCATCTGGGCGCCCCAAGCCTTGGTGCGCGTGCGAAGGTTTGGATGTGGAGTGTACGACCTGGAATTGTCTGCCTTACCTTGGTTCCCCAAGCCAAGAGAATAACGAGATATCAACCCTCTAAAAGGCTTTCTGTGAGGCTGCAGAGCCGGGCGTTTGAGGACTCAGGCATTGGCTCACTTGTGGATGGGCAGAGTGAAACCTGCCTATTGAAAGTCCCACTTATTGGCATCAGCGTCTTCAGAGAAGAGGTCTGGCCAGGCTTATAGCAAGTGGGCCTTGGTGCTTCCTTTCTGTCACTGCAGCATTGTACCTTCCCCAGCTTTACAGAGAGATCCAGTTTGACCAAGCAGTGTCTCCCAAACAAAGAGAGTGAAAAGAAATAAAATCGGGGACAAGTGGTGGTTGGATTAGGGCTCTCACTCTTGCTGGGAGAGAGGGGCGCTCAATTTTACCACCCAGCTGGAGATCTGTTTGAATTGTTTAAAATGGAGCAGCCAGTAGGCTGCTGGCATAGACAGGTGTGGCCTGCTGAATGGAGGGCCCAGCCCGGGAGCCTCCCTCCAAGGCTTGGAAGGACTAGGGCTCTGGTCACCTGTGCTGCATGCAGCAGGCTTGGCTCAGTGACTCTCACATCCCTCCATCTTTTTTCTTCCCCTCCATGCTAACTGCTTGGTCTTCCAGATAACCTGTATCTTTTTGTAATTGAGAGGTGGGATTTTATTGCCAGGCTGTTGGTACATTACAGGGGGAAATGCTGATTCAAAGAATCTGGATGAATGCATGTTGTGAACTTCAGGTGACAGGCCAGCAGAAAGCTGGAGGAGGATTTCCCAGGCTCTGACTGGCAGGAGCTTCTGAAGGAAAACAGGTCTGTCTGCTCAGCTAACCTGAGAAGCCAGGTTAGGCTTCTGGAAAATTGGTCAAAAGGGGTGTGGGGCCACTATTTATTAATTAGCTTTTATTTCTGGAAACAGTCTGGATTTCCTTTTCAGTTCTATAAACTTTAATTTGTGAAATAATTTTTTTGGGGGTAGATAGTGACTGATTTCAGGTAATACTTGAAAGTGGCTTTTGAATTACAAGGGTGGTGTTTTAATCCATGAGCAGGCCTCTAGATATTGGTGATTTTCAGACCTATATCAAACTCTACCCTGATGAGATGCAAGATGTGACTGTCTTTGGAACTTTTAGACATTTGATCAGCTTTAGACATTTTAAAATAAATAATCTTTCTTATAAAATTTGGTACAGAAAGAGGAGGCTGCATTTGCGAGATGATTGTGGTTAAATTTTTAAAAGAACTGTCATTAGAATCTGATTTTAAACTGAGAAGCACTATCAGAAGGTTCTCTAAAATCACAGAATTTTGTGTGTTGCAAAACAAAAGTAATCTCATAGAGGTTTGTTTGGGGGAGTTCCCGGTTTATTAAAATTTCTTGCCTCTTACTAGAAATTTTATTTTTTCTTATTCCACCACCAGATTTCATGTGCGAGTTGTGAGGTTACAGTTTGATTCCAAACTTTCAGATTTCTTAGCAGTAAAACTATAGTTTATTTTTTTTTTTCTTCATCCAACTGTGGTATGGGTAGGAAGTACTGAACCATGGGAATACAGGGAAAGTTAATATTAATCCCTTAAGGGATTAAGTGTGTGTGCTGGAGCTGCTATTAATATTTTGGGTAATAACATTCTTTATAGGACCCTCCTGGCCTTTTGCAAGACATTCAGCATAGCAGGCCTGCCCATTAAATGCCCCACAAGTGCTCTTGGTAGGGGAGAAAGGGGGACCACCCTGGTTGAGATCTACCGCTTTAAGAATTTGTTCTTTTATTCAAATAAAGTACTTAGTTTGTTCTGTGCAGTTCATTTGAGATGAAACCTTCACCTTTCCCCTTTTCTGCCATGGTGGTTCTATCTCCCCTTCCGGAACAGGCCAAGAGGACTTCCTTCAGGTCATACATCCCTTTCCTCTCAGAAGAGAAACTCATTTCTATTTTGGAGCCTTTGAGTAACGCCTGAGCAGTTTCTGCTTTTGTGTTGTAAAAGTAGAGGGTAAAGATTTTGGTGCACAGTTGACTAGATGCCTCAAAATTGATGCTATGCTCTTGTTCATGTTTTCAGGGTGCTTTGGAACTTTTCTTGGGCACAGAAAGTAGTTGTCAGTAAAATAAGTGGGGGAGTTCATTGTGAAAGGGGCTTCCTCAAAGGGAGCAAGCTGATGTTGTATCGGGAGGTAGAATCCTGGGGTTCCAGGTCCTCCTCTGAGTAGCTGTGACCTTGGGTGAGACTCCTCCTCTCTTGAGCCTCATCTTTGCTATTTTAAAAATAGATGTGTAATCCTCGGCAGCCAGCCTGTAAAGGTTGTTTCCCAACTCCTGTGAGGATACTCAGCAGTCACACTCATCTTCTCGTGGTTCCTACACTGGCACAGTCTGTGACCCTAGTGCGCCCTGTTCCCTGTGCCTGGAATGCTTTTCCTTTCGCTCTGTACATGGGTAGCTCTTTCTGATCCCTTAGGGTTCAACTTAAAATTTCTCCTCAGAAGACCACTCTTAAAAATTGGCTCCTTCCTATTAATCTCTCCAGTCACCTGTTACCTTAAAAGCACTTAAACTTTATAAGTATTTTATTTATCCATTTATTTTTTTCTCTTTAATTTGACTAAATTTTAAGCTTCGTGAGAATCAGGATTGTGCTTCTTGATCACTCCTGTAACTCTTGCACTGTGTGTGCCCGGCACAAATATTTGTTGAGTGAATGAATTTGAGTGTCTTGTGTCCATTGTCTCATTTAATCATCACTATAACTCTATAAGGAAAGACTTTTTATTCCCATTTTACGGGTGAGGAAACGAGGTTTGGGGGGAGGTTAAGGAACCTACACAGCTCAGCTGGAATTGGAATGCAGGTTGTCCGGAGTCAGAACCTGGGCTCTTATCATTCCACTCAGCTGCCTCCCATCCTTAAAACATACAGAAGCTCGTAGGGTTCTGGGAATACCACTGGCCTGTGAGTCAGAGGACTAGGCTTATCTCCTGGTTGGGCTACTAATTAACTACCTGACTGGTGGTCTTTGGCAAGTGAGTCATTGAACCTCAGAGTCACCATTTCTTCACCTGTGAGATGAAAATAATACCCATTTGGCTTATCTTGTTGGGTCTCCTGAGATAGTGTTCACAAAAGCCAAATAACATAAAAATGAAAAGTGAACACTCCTATAGGAGTGTTTCTCCCATAGTTCTCTGCCTTATTTCGTCTTCTCAGAATTTGCCGAGCAGAAAGATTTAGAACTATGTGAACTGTTTCCCCAAAATGGGAGATAATGCTCTCTACTGAAATCCGACCTATGCTGATGGGCCATTCTTAATAATAACAAATGCCATTGAGAAGAACTGCTTTATGCAAGTGGAGTTAGAGAGTCCCTTCCTTTCTACATTAAAATGTAAGTTTTGCTGGAAGGTGTTTAATTCCTAATAGCATCCTGTTTATCTCAGAATTTCTAGATGTGGGGAAAAAACGTAGAGGATCCACCATGTTGGAAGGAAGAGGTCGCCTGTTCTCTGGGTCCTACTTTACAATGGCTGGTCATCGAGGGTTTCACTTCAACTTGTTAATCATATGTACGTATACACGTGCACATTAAAAAAAATCCGTTGTCACCAAGCCATCAACCGGGGCTGATAGAATGTGACTTTTCATAAGTCTTTAAACATGCTAGCAGGATATCTCGTGGGTCCTATTTTGCTGCCGCTCTAGGGTTCTCAAGTGATTTAATTTTCTCTATTCTTAAATAATTAGAGAGAGTTGCCAACTCCATTGGAGTGGATCCGAAAGCCTCTTTGTGCCTCACCACAGGTGTGCTAGAGGTAATGGTCCTTTACATGGTTTCTGAAGAAGGAAAGGCATTTTGTGGTCTCCAGAGAGCATGGTGGGTCCCCTGCACTGCAGAATTCTATCCTTAATAGGGATTTTTTTTTTCCCTTTAAGCAGAGTTTTTAGTTCTCTAAAAACCACGAAAGCTTATTTTTTATAAAATAGAAAAAGGTCCCTCCAGGAGAAGGTAACCTCTTGAAGGTCACAGTTAACTCTTCCTCAGTGGGGTTTGAAGGTGTTGCAAGAAACAGTGTTTTCAATCTCAAAGTGTTTATTTTATGGGATGTGTACATTTTGCCACTAAGCAAAGACACACCTCAAAGATGCCATCAGGAATGCTCTGAGGCAGGCCACTCTGAACCAAAGAAATGCAACTCTAGTTCCTTTTGGGCAAAGGAACATGCTTTATATTTTACAAATGTGATATTCAACCCAAGCTTATTGGGCATGAACCTTTTAGTAAACCCAATTCAAGAATTAAACTTCTTTATTTCGACAGTTTCAAAATTGGAGAAAACATAATAGGGAAGTGGTAGTAACTTAAATGGGTCCTGTTCCTACTAACTCTTAAATAGGGGTGTTTTTAATGACAGTGGGTAACTGAGGTGGTGGTACCAGAATCCTGAACTTAACCCAAAACCTAAATCTTAATCCCAGTCTTTTAGAAGGATGGGTGAGTATAAATTCCCATCTGTCTCTTTTCCAAGCCTTCTCATGGTCTATTCTGAATCAAGGTTCCTAATGATTACTGTGGGTCTAGGCTTGAGGATGAGAAGGGGCTTTATAGATCCAGTAGATTTCACTTCTGGATCTTAATGTTCTCATAAGCACACAGGTTTATCCTTGAATCCAGCAGTTTGGTTCCTGATTTTGAGAATATTGAATGGGTAAGGGGTTATGAATAACCTGGAAGAACAGCCCTCAAGTATGAAGCAAATGAAACAAGTTTAATCTTAAAGCTGGGGTACTTTCTAGACTGATGAGGCTGTTTACATTGAAATCTCCCAGGAGTTGTTAGAATCGAGAGTACCGCCTTCCTCTGTTGGGAATACAGAGGAGGGGGGAAATTCACAGGGTCCCTGTAAACACCAAGTTAGAGGAGGCCTGTTAGGAATTTATAGTGAACTCTTAGATCTATAATGAGGCAAATACAAAGAAGAGATCTCCTGATTTCTTTGAATGGTTGGGAGGGTTTTCAGATTGACTCTGCCCAGTATTCCCTAGGGGGCTGGTTAACAATGCTGATGACCACACTGCTGGAATTCAGTAGAGCTAAGGAGAGACCTAAGAGTCTGAATTTGTCACAAATGATTCTGAAAATGTAGTCAGAGGACTATCTCTGTCCGAACCTCAACTCCATAATGGATGTAGCCTTTCCCCACGCAAAAAAAAAAAAAGAATTCTGAACGCTTTTTTGGTGCATTCATTGGTATTATTTTCAATATTACTAAACCAGGCAGATATTTCCTAACCAGGATCCAAAGAAACCTTTTAATTTGCTTCCAAAGGGTAGGTTCACCCAGCAAGAGCATTGTTTATTATTTGATGGTTTTTATTTGCATGGAGCTAAGCATTTTTCTCCTATAGATAGGACTAAGCCAGTCTGCTTTGATTCTTGAGAATTGAAGTTGCTCCAAACAAAAGTTAATTGTGGCAATGGCCCTTTTCCTTCTGTACTGTCTTCCCCCTCCCTGATTTTTCTTCTACAGCACAGTTCCCTTTGGCTGCTTATGCTACAGAAGGGCTTACTCAGTTATATCCTCTTTTATATATCCCGGCCAGCAGCTAGACAAGTCAAGCTCTTAGGATGAATCCAGATTTTAAATGGACAAAATACCTCTATTTCCTTTTTTCTTACTGATCCAACAGTATGACTTTTTGTGTTCATGTGTGGAATCTGTTGAGCTAAGATTCATTTCTTCAACTGGTATTTATCGAGGGCCTCCAGTATACTAAGACCTGTGCTAGGTGGTGGGAGTATACCTTTATTACAAGGGTGATTAACATTAACATTGCTTTGTTCTGTCAATGTAAGACCATCCAAAGCTGTAGAGAATTTTTATAAAAATTTATTTGAGCCAAACAGGATATGCCTAGAAGCAAGATCCCAACAGACTGCGATAAATGCTTCCAAGAAATGACAGTTTGCAGCTTCTTTTATTCATTTGGAATTAGGGAGCTAAGGAAGATTACCCGAAGGTGGGAGAAAGCTTGGTAGGGATTGGATTACAGGACAGTTAACAAGATTTTGTGCTCTCTTGAGGGTGGTCAGCTGTAGAAGGAGGGGTGTGAAGAGAGGGCATTTCAGAGGTGTGGTAACCTAGATGCTCAGAAACAATGGACAGAGCTAGCTTAAGGCAAAGATAAGCCTTTTACTAAAGAAGTTACGTGCCTGGGGTGTGACTGCCCACCATGACCTGCCCAGTTAGGAATTTATGATCAGGTCACTCAGAGGTTACTTTCTGTACAACTCCTGTTTTGTCCACATTGCTAAGAATCCTTCTGTCCTCACTCCTTAAGAAAGTCTGAATATTGTAGCTCGTGGAAGATTTTACCTTCTTCATCAGTTCCTCTGCACAATAAACAAATGCAGGCTTTTGTCCATACGGCTGCTAAGTGGATGGTATTTCCTCTCTACTTTTCACTCATACTGTTCATTCTTTCCTAAACCCTAGTTCTGGGCCGGGGCAGGTGATCCTTTCTTCGTGGTTCCAGTCAAGTGCCTACTAAGAAATTTCTTATATTTCTTATATTCCTTATATTTCCCAATACACGTGATCCTCTATTTCCTCAGTGAGAATGTATACATATATAAAACTCTTCCAAACTCTTCATGTGTATCTTTGACTTAGTATCTCTGTCATCCCTAGAGCCACTTTTCTTTCTAGTCATTGAGCACTGTTTCATAGAGGCATGATCCACCACTTCTGTAATCCGTGTCTGTAAAATTTATCCCCAGCCACAGATACCCATAAGGAACTGAAAGGAGCAGTTTTCCTCCTTGGTCTTGTAAGTGTGTGTCTCTGAGCACCACGACGTTGACACTTTAGTGTTGTTTTAAATAAATTTTAAAGCCTTGTTCATGACACTGGTGACTGAGATGTCATTTCCCCCTGGAATAATGATTAAATCTGTATTACATTTGAGTATTTTTTTCTTGCTCAAAATAAAGAATGTAAAGGAATGCTCCATGCTAAGACACTTGCTGCAGACTTTGGCTCTAAGATGGTACCTTAATTTCTGAAGGACAATTTTTGGAGACGCCTTACCTTACCTGAAGAAATATGCAGTCATTTCGATCTTAGTGAATCGAGCTTGTCATGACATGGCTTCGGATTTCTCATGGGTAGTACCTGTAGCCCTCGAAGTATAGTTAAAATAAGCCATGCTTCACAAAGGACTGTTCTGAAATTAGTCACCTCTGTCCTTTACATTATTTTAAAGTCAATATTTATTTTTTAGCATGTGGGAGAAACTTAAATCTGGAGTTACCCAGATGATCTGGGATAGAGGTAGGCGGAGAACCCAAGACCCCAGACCCCAGGCAACGGTTTGGTCATTTTGCCCACATTTTTCAGCTCTTTGGAGATCATTTCATTTGTTTCTTTCAAATAACTTTTTTTTCCCTGCTGAGAAGGTGCTTTACATTAGAGCTCTTAGAATTCTTTTGTCCTGGTGGCTGCCCAGGTTCTCTGGGAATCCCACAATGTTTTGAGAGAATCCTTGGGATTCCAACCTAAACCCATGAAGTCCTTGGTCTACCATAAATGCAAATTAACTTTCCGTAATTTTGTTTATTCAAATCACTTACACTTTGAGTTCTCTCTGATGTATGCTATCATCTAAGTCAGCTTTTCAAGGGAACTTTTTTTATAGTATCAGCTATTTGTAATAAGCATCACTGAATACCTATATATAAACCATGTTATTAGATTTTCCTCAATCCTGGTCAAATGTGGCTAAATCATTCATACTATTACAGCCAGTTGCCCTGGAGAACTATGGCAAGTCTGAGACCTGTGGCGAAGGCTGGCTTGCACAGTAGCTGCCTTCCATCTTAATATAGGATGAGCCCAGTCATGTCGGCTGTGTTTAATCGATCCATTTCCTATCTCTCTCAGCTGAGAGGTCAAAAGCAACATAAAAGGACAGTGAATCTAAGCATTTCCAGTATTTTGAGGTATAGGAATCTCCTATGAAGTGGCAGACCTTTGAGAAATAGTATTATGAGCTGTTCTGTGTTTGCTGTGGCTTTGGAAAACCTTTGGATTCTTCTACTGAAAATCTGTTTGAAAAAAAAAAATCTTTTTAATGAAACAGTGTGAGTCACAAAGCAGCCACTCCTTCTCATAATAGCATTTCTCACCAGGGGAATTTTTGGTAGCTGTTAGGGGAGGGATTTGAGTAGGTTGTGGATGATAAATCCCTTGGTGGAACATAACCAGAGGCTGCCATATCAGAACTCTGGTGCTTTCCATGCTGACAGCAAAGCCTGAATTCAAAGTGCAGGACAGCAGAACAGAAGCGGGGAGGCCTGTTGCTCAGTGAATTGCCTCAGTAGCATGACCAATGAGATTCAGCACTCAAACACAGTTCGTTAAAACACCATTGTAGCATAATAGGATCATGAAACAGGCCGTGGGTCAGAGGGCCGAGGCCATTTAGAGGAAAAGCATCATATTTCTGGATTAAGCGATGGCTGGGGACCTAATGATGAGAATTTCAAAGTCATGAGTGTGCCTTCTTTTTCCATATTGTGAAGCGGTGACATAGCGCTTGGCACTGGGCGTGGGACTGCCTTACAGAGAGGATTCATACAAGGTCATCTGTACTCTCAAGATTTTAGATCTAATAAAGCACTTAGGATGACACCCATTGGGAACACATCCCCCCATTCGTTTTTGTGGGATGGTGAGAAAGGAAATGTTAGAGATACTAAGAATTTAGAACAAGCCAGGATCGTGATATTAACATCCAAAATACCTGCCCCTCAACCTCTCTGCCTGCCCAAACCTGAGTTTTCACTGTGGCCAGTCAGTGACTTACAGTTCTCCATCCTTGTGTCTGAACCACTGTCTTATGTAAGCTACAAAGTCTGAAAGTTTATGACAGCTGTGTTACGATTCGCCTTCAAGAAAGTCATCGCTGTCTCCACGCCGTGCCATTTCCTGGCTTTGTACTTTTCTTCAAAGTCTCTTAGCATTTCCAAGTCTCCAGAGCTCAATAAAGAGGGACAGGAAGTTGGTGTTTGATGCCTAAGAGCCAGCAATAACTAATAAAAGGGCACTATCACAGAAATGGGGGGGGGGGTGCGGGTTTCTGGGCCTTGAAGGTGTCAGGCCTGTAGGAATATAGAGAACGTCCTCCCCAAAGATGACTTTAACCAACTCTTTCAAACAAGGAAAAGGCAATAAGAACCTCTCTTCTGAGAGGTCGTAATTTTCTTAGGTTATATAGTAGAGGTTTAACATTTTTAATTGATGGGGTAATTACAAAGTATCTATTGCCTGAGGAGATTACAACACTTAAGGAAAAAGTGATGATCACTTTTATTAAAAAAAAGCAGAAATTCTTTCCCTACTTTCCCCTGAGGGGCTTTGGGATGGCTGGCTTGTCTTGGGATCTAGGCTGGAGCCTGACCCTTTTTTTACCTCTCCATTCACTTTTACTTGTCGAACTTAAATTTCAGTGCCGTTATCGCAAAATGGGAAAGTCACAGGGGTTTGTGCTATTTCAATTTTGGTTTCGCTTGCACGTTTCAGGAAATCAAATAGTACTGTGACTCTGAATAGAAGCTCCGGTTCTTGGACTCTTTTTTTAAAAAATGAATTGTTTTTAGGCATTTAAAAGAGAAAAATGTACTTTGTAAGCAGATTATTAATAACCTTTTATTAATAAGTAAAACATTACATATTTAATTGTATGGACCCTGCCCAATTTTCATTTTCCTCTTTTCCTCCCCAAAGATAACCACAGCCCTGACTATCCAAAACTGTATTCATTAAATTTATGTAAACTCTATCATAATTTCTCTATCCTTTCATATCGGTATATGCATATACTCAAAATGGGTCTATAACTACTTATTGTTCTAACACACTGATTTTCACTGCTGTACTCTATTGTGTGAATATACGACAGATATCACCCTTGTCTTATCATTGGCTATTAAAATTATTTTCAGTTGCTTTGGGAATTTTTTCTGTTTTCTTGCATACGTGAATGAGAGTTTTTCTAGGATGTATCCTTGATTATGAAGTAGCTGAGTCCTAAGATGTGTGTATGTATGTATGTGGGTGTGTGTGTGTGTGTGGGTGTGGGTATATATATATATATATGTACATATATATATATATAAAACCTTTTTTATAATTAAAAAATTTTCAGTTACAGTTGGCATATATTATATTAGTTTTAGGTATACAACACATTAATTAGACATTTATATAACTTAAGATTTGATCACTCTGAGAAATCTAATTCCCATCTGACAGTATACATATTTATTACAATATTATTGACTATATTCTTCATGCTATACTTTACATCCCAATGACTATTTTGTAACTACCAATTTGTACTTTTTAACCCCTTCCCCTTTTTTACCCATTCCCACAAAACCCTCCCATCTGGCAGTCATCGAAACATTTTTTGCATCTATGAGTTTGTTTCTCTTTTGTTTATTTCATTCTTTAGATTCCACATGTAAGTGAAATCATGGCATTTGTCTTTCTCTGACTTACTCTACACAGCACAATACCTCTAAGTCCACTCATATTGTTGCAGATGTCAGGATTTCATTCTTTTTTTTATGGCTGGGTAATATTTCATGTACCACCTCTTTATCCATTCATCCATTGATGAACACCCAGGTTGCCGCCATATCTTGGCTATTGTAAATAATGCTGCAGTGAACACATGAATTCACACATCGAAGTAATGTTTTGGATTTCTTTGGATAAATACCCAGAAATGGGAATACTGGAACCTTCTTTGTCTCTTGTTACAGCCTTTGTTTTAAAGTCTGTTTTGTCTGGTATAAATATTGCTACCCCAGCTTTCATTTTTTTTTTTTTCTATTTTCATGAAATATCTTTTTCCATCTCTTTACTTTGTGTCTTTCGATCTGATGCAAGTCTCTATAGGCCATTTATGTGAAGGTCTTGTTTTATTATTCATTCAGCTTCCCTATGTCTTTTGATCAGAGCATTTAATCCATTTATATTTAACATAATTGTTGATGTAGTTATTGACATTTTATTCACATTTTTTAAAATTATTTTTCCTTCTTAAAGAAGTCACTTTGCCATTTCTTGTAATACTGGTTTGGTGTTGATGAACTTCAGCTTTTTCTCCTCTAGGAAGCTCTTTATCTGTCCTTTTATTCTGGGTAATCTTGGTTGTAGGTCCTTGATTTTCATCACTTTGATTGTTTTGTGCCAATCCCTCTATACTGCAAAGTTTCTGTTGAGAAATCAGCTGACAGTCTATGGAAGCTCCCTTACAGGTAATTTAACTGCTCTTCTCTTGCTGCTTTTGAGATTATCTTTGTCTTTAACCTTTGGCATTTTAATTGTGATGTGTCTTGGTGTGGGCCTCTTTAGGTTCATTTTGTTTGAGACTCTGGTACTTTCTGGACTTGTATGTTTTGTTCACCAGGTTAGGGAGGTTTTCAGTCATTATTTCTTGAAATAGGTTTTCAATTCCTTGCTCTCTCTCTTCTTCTTCTGGTATCCCTATGATACGAATGTTGATACTCTTGATATTGTCCCAGAGGCCCCTTAAACTATCCTCATTTTTTGGATCCTTTTTTCTCCTTTCTGTTCTGATTGGGTGTTTTCTGCTACCTTATCTTCTAAATCGCTGACTCAGTCCTGGGCTTCATCTAATCTACTGTTGATTCCTCCTAAGGTAGTTATTTTAGTCTTCATTTCTAACTGGTTCATTTTATGTTTTCTGTCTCTTTGTTAAAGTTCTCACCAAGTTCATCTACTCTTCCCCTAAAGTCATTGAGCATCCTTATAACAAGTGTTTTGAATTCTGCAACTAGTAGATTGCTTGTCTCCATTTTGTTTAGTTCTTCTGAAGCTTTGTTCTGTTCTTTTATTTGGAACATATTTCTTCATTTCACCATTTTAGCTGCCTCCCTGTGTTTGTTTCTGTGTATTAGGTAGGGCTCCTAAGTCTCCTGGTCTTATTAGTAGAGGGGCCTTATGTAGTAGATGTACTGTGGGTCCCAATGGTACAGTTTTCCCTGGTCACCTGAGCCGGGTGCCCCATGTATGTCCCTTGTCTGGGTTTTGTGTGCACTCCTTGGTTGTTGTTTGCACGTCAATGGGAGCAATTGACTCTTGGGCTGATTGGTTGTGAGGACTGGCCGGTGACCATAATGAAAAAGTACGGGTCGAGCCAGATGCTACTTGTTTAGGTTATGTGAACCTTTGAGAGATTTTAAGAAAGTCTGCAGCAAGAGTCAAGACACTGCTGTCTTGTATGGAAAAGCCACTGGAAGTAGCTTGGGTGGGCCCACAAGTTAGATGGTGGGGTGATGGTGGGGTCTCAGGGAGTCCCCAGGGCAGGGCAAGCAGAGTTAGCAAGGTTGATAGAAACTAAGATATGGCTGCTGCCTATATTTGCATGCTGGGAGGGGCAAAGGCTCAACAAGGAAACAATGGATTCTGCCAGCACTTCTGTCTGGGAGAAAGCTGCCCCTCCAGCCCTGGCCCTGAAGCCAGACAATTCACTTCCTCCCCATAAGTCCTCAGCACCTTTCATGCTGCCGCCCAACACTGGAGCTCAGAGTAAATGAGTCCATCAGTGAAGTGAGTAAGTCTGTGTGTGGGCCTTTTAAGAGGACTGCCTGGGACTCCAGGCGCCCTCTTTCTCACTCAGCCATAATCTCCGCTGGTTTTCACAACCAGAAGTTGTAGACACCACTTTGGCCAGCACTGGAATCCTGGGCAGGGACCCCTCACTATTCCAGAGGGATCTCCGCAGACCAGCATATCCCTCCTGATTTTCAACCACCACACACCAGTGTGGGACCAGCCTGTTCCATGTCTCCGCCCCTCCTATGAGTCTCAAGGTGGCCCCCTCTGTGTGTCCTTAGTTGCAGAATTTCTGTTCAAATAGACTTCAAGCAGTTCTCATCCATAGTTGTTCTGTAGTTTAGTAGAAATTTTGATGATGTGTTTGAGAGAGGAGGCAAGCGCAGCACTTAAATACTCCACCATCCTGGTGGGAAATCAACCCCACTAATTCAACTCTTAATTCAATATCATGCAGTAGATCTTCTATGTGCTTGTACCAATTTACACTCCAAATAGCATATTTTCACTTGTTCCGTGTCATTGCCCACACTCGATGATGTAGTTTAATTTTTTCAAACCCTGGTAGGTTTAAAATGGCATATCATTGTGGTGTTTATATATTTGATATATATTTACATATAATTAATATATTAATATTATATATGTGATCATTGTTTCCTCTTCTGTGAAATGCTTGTTCAGGTCTTTCACCCATGTTTATATTGGATGGTTCATCTTTTTCTTACTAGTTTGTATGAATTTGTGTTTTTGTTTTGTTTGGTTTCCAGATAATAATTCTTTGTCATATGTAATGCAGGTGTATTTCTCCCAGTTCATGGATTATCTCTTTATTCTCTGTGATTTCTTATGGTAAACAATTTTAATGTAATTGAATAATCTAGTGTTTTCTCTTATGGCTTGTATATTTTGTGTCTTAAGGCAGATTTTCTTTCCCTGAATTTATAAAAATATAAATTTATATTTTTTTCAAAAAAATTTTAAAATTTTCCCTTTCATATTTAAGTCTTTAATCTGCGGAGGAGTAAATTGTTTGAATGGGGTAAGATAAGGATGAATTTTCCTTTTTCCATATGGATAACAACTCTCTCAGCAGCAAATGAGGAATGGTAAGGTCCTTTCCTGCTGATTTATTTGCAAAGCCACCTCCATTATATATTAGGTTTCCTTCCAGGCATGGATTTGTTCCTGGGCTTTTCTTTCTGTTACATTAGTCAATTTGTCCATCCTTGTGCTAATACTTTCTTAATTACTGCAGTTTTGTCTTGCTGTGTGGAAGGGCAAATCCTTTCATCTTGTTGTTTATTTTTCAAAGCTCTGTTGTCTAAATGAAACTTTCTAGGAGACAAATAAGGGAATTCAGATAGAATCAACAAAATGAAGTACAAAGTACCAGGAACTGCTCTGTTTATAGCTGGCATTCTTAATGACAGGACATCTGGCAAACTGACCCTAATGGGCAGTTTCAAGTTTTTTCCCCTAATATATTGCACAAACAAAACATTTTCCTATGTCTTTGAATTGCAAACAGCAGAATAAACAGTTTTGTATGTTAGAGACAACAACAATAAAAACAACAAAAACTGGTTAGCTATTTTTGGCACTTTTTGCTTCCACATAAATTTTAGAAACAGCTTTGTCAACTTCTATAGGGGAAAAAAAACTGTTAGGATATTTATTGGAATTAACATGGAATTTCTCAATCTCCATCTATATAAAATTGAGTCTTACCATGAACCTGATGGGAATGGAGTTACAGATATAAAAGTATAATTTTTTCAATGTTTTTAAAATCTTTAAAGTAATTTCAGGTTTACAGAAAAGTTGCAAAATTTGCACAAATATTAAATATTGATCACTCAGAATCCTCCAATGTTATTAGAAAGACATATTAATTGAATGTTCATTTAGTTCTTAACTCTGCAAAGCAGCTTAAGGTCTTCAATGAAGTTTCTGAAGTCTGGTCTGAGGAATCTCCATTGCGCTGCTCCTGGGAATGGGAAAGCTACATGATCTTAAAAGTGATATATGGTGTCTGATGAAGTGGCAAGGCATAAGGCTGAGATTACTTTCATCAGAGTTGGCTTGTATCCTAATGTGAATAAAGTAGATTCAGCCCCAACCCCTGCTTCCAAAGTTTGTGCTCTGATACTTTCTGTTGAAAGAGTGGCTTCTTGCCCACTCATTGAGGTTCTTCTCACAGCTGTAGGCTGGGATGCTCAGGTCAGGTTGGCCTCCATGTGACATGAGAATGGGGGCCGAGTCAGAGGTGCTGTCCTGGGAGGAATGGGATACCCACCTCTTGGGAGAGGCAGTGTTGGGGGTAGTGGTTAAGGCTGCAGGCTCAGAGCCAGGCTGCCTTAGATTTGAATCCCAGTGTTGCTGATTTTTAGTTTTGGAACCTTGGGCAAGTGATTTGACTTTGTGCTTTAATTGCTTTACCTCTAATATGAGGCTAATCATAATTATATCTATTATATGAGAGTGTTTTATGAATGAAATGACTTTATAGGCATAGCCACATCACTCAAAACAATGCCTAGCAGATAGTAAGTGATCAGTAAATGTAGCCCTCTTATTATTTAATGTCTTTGGTGAAAGCTGTGTAATTTTCTAAAGATCTTGAATCTTTTTTGTTAGATTTATCACTAGGTACCTTACAGTTTTTTGGTTATTGCTATAAATAGTAGCTGTCAAAAATTTTATAATAGTTTTAGCTCTCTTGCTTATTCAGCATTATTGTTGGACCCTTTAGGTCTAATAGTTTTAATGGGCAAACATCTACAGAGAAAATCCAAGAGAATCAAATCTGCAAGAAATGACTGTTTTCTTTTTGGTTCATCAACCTATGTGTCACTTCTTTTTCTTTAAGATTGCTGACTAGTTCCTCCAGTAAAAGATGCATATGAAACTATAATCATGGGCATCCTTGTTTTCCGCCTATTATAGGGAATGCTTCTTGCATTGGAATTGTTGTGTATGTTTTTGGTAGTTATTTTTAATTCTCTTCTGTTAATCTGTTAAATTAAGTATCACGAATAGCTATTTTATCAAAAATTTCCCTTGCATTTGTTCAGATGGTCTTTCTCCTTTCCTTTGTTAGTGAAATGAATTATATTAATAGATTTTGTAATGTTAAACTACCCTTATTTTTAAAAAATAAACCCTACTTAGTTGCGACGTATTTTTTTATACATTGCTAGGTTTAATATGTTAATATTCTACCTGGGATTTCTATGTATATATATGTTATGAAATTCCATTCATAATTTTATTTTCATACTGTCTTTTGTTATTAAAATTAATGTAGCCTTCAAGAGGAGTTTAAGAATAGATAGATGTTCTTTTCTGTCATATTAGAATTCTGGCTGCAAACAGATGGCACACTCAGAGAGGTAATTGAATCGAACTTAATTGAAGGGACAGTTTATAAAGGTGTGGGCAAGATTGAGGGAGCTAATAGTGGATGGGTGAAGCACCCGGAGACTGGCCACAGTGGAAACTATTACCACTCCTAGATCTGGCGTTCACAGCGAGAGAACCTGGTGAGGACTCTATGTAGTAGCCCCGGGAGATGTCCCACACAACAGCAGACTTACATAGAAAAATAAAACCACTGCCGTACCATGCAAGGCACAGAGAGAGCCAAGTAATAAGTACCCCAACCTCTCCGCCATCTTGTCCTCCAGTCTCCAGCTGGTGCTTCCCAATGGCCAAACCCAACAGAAGTTTAGGAGGCAAGGGAACCATATTCAGACTTGTTAGCCTGTGGAACACAGAGCCCAGAGGAAAGTGGATCTGGAGGAAACGGATAGGGACACAGGAAATACCTGTACTTGAATGCTTGGAAGAACTTGCTTGTAAAATTCCCCTGTAAGTAAAACTCTATCTGGGCCTGCGACTTTTTTTTTTTCTGTGAGTAGATTTTTATCTAATGATTCAAGTTCGTCAATATTATTGGTCTATTTAGGTTTTCTATTATATCAGTTTTGATAAGTCATATATTTCAAGGCAAGCTCTGTGTTTATCTCTATATTACGTCCCCATTTTTATTCCTAATACTATTTGTATGTTTTCTTTTTATTCTTGATTACTCTTACCAGTGTTCTCGTTTATTAGTAACTTCTTCACAGAACCAGCTTTTAATTTTGTCATTTTTCTTTCCTCCCTTCTATGTCATTGCTTTCTGCTCTTAACTGTACTTTATCTTTTCTTCTACTTTCCTTGGGCTCACTTTGTGTTTTTCTTACTTCTTAAGATGAAGCCTATGCTTATCAACTTTTTGATCTCCTTTTCTAATACAGGTATTTAAGGCTCTAGAATTTTCCTTTGAGAACTTCTATAACTGGATCCCATGATTTTTGATACATAGTGTTTATCATTTAGTTCTAGGTATTTTCTAATTTCTATTATTTCTTTGATTCATGAGTTATTTACCAGTATTTTTTAAATTTTCAAACACTTTTTAAGTTGGCCTCTACCTTAATTGCATCATGGTCACAGAGTATTCTGTATGATACTGATTTTTTGGTTTTTAGTGATACTCGATTTGTGGCATACTGCTACGTGGTCAGTTTCATTAAATATTTCATTTGTGCTTGAGAAGAGTGTGTTCTATTTATTGGGTGAAATTTATTCTGTATTCCCCTAGATCAAACTTCTCAGTTGTGTTGTCCAAAATCTTTCATAACTTACTAAATTTTGATGTTCTTGATCTACCAATTCCTGAAAGAATTGTTAAAATCTATGACAGTGAGTTTGCTAACTTCTCTATAATTTTGTCAACTTTTGCTGTATATAATATGAAGTTCTCTTAAGAGCATAGTTATTTAGAATCATTTATATCTTCTTGGAGAGAGCATCTTTATCCCTAATGGTACTTTCCCTTGGTCTATTTTGTTTGACATCAATGCCAGCTTTCTTTTTGTAATTATATGCCTAGTATCTTTTCCTATCCTTTTACTTTCAGTCCTTGTCTTGAAATCTTAGATGTTTCTCCTATAAATGACAGTTGGATTTTTTTCTATCCTAATCTGAGACTTCCTTTTAATTGGCAAGTTTAATTGATTTTAAAAGTGCCATGATTATATTTCTTATTTTAATATCTTATTATATAATATATTGTTTAACATCTTGTTTTGTGCTATTTACAATGTGTTTTGTTTGCATTTTTCTCCTTTCCTGACTTGTATTTGATAGCGTGGGTTTTCTTTACCCTATTCCTTCTTATTTCCCTTCACTCCCTACCATCTGGAAGCTTTCACTTCTTTTAGAGGCTACTCTTAAATTTTTGACCCACATACTTGAATAAAATCTAAAGTTAAATCAGTATCACTACTCTCTTCCCAAGTAATATAAGAACCCACAGTTTGTCTAACACATTTTTATGGCCCAGTATTGTAATTCCACTTTGTTTTTATAGCCTAGAATTAGTTGTTGCTATTCTTATTTGATAAAGTCTGCTTGTTTGGATTCCCCTACCTGCTTACCAAATTCTTTGCCTACTGTTCCTTTTGTTATATACTTCATTCATCCTTCTGAGTTAAATTTCCTTCTTCCCAGAGGTAGGCTTTAGAATTTCTTTTTCGGTGAGAGCCTATTAATGTTAAAGCCTTTTTTTGCTTGTGTAAAAGTATTTTTTATTTATCATAAATTGAATAGTTATTTAGCTGGATTTAAAAATCTGGATTGGGAGTTATTTTTTTTTCAGCAATTGGATAATGTTCTTTTCCATTTTCTTCTGGCTTCTAACATTGCAATTGAGAAGTCAGCTTCTCAACTCTTAGAGTTAATCTGTTTTTTTCTCCTAGCTGCTTTTTTATCTGTTTGTGATGTTCTGCAACTTTACTGTCACGTGTTTAGGGTTTGATTTACTTTATTTATCCTGGTTACTATTTGTCCTTGAATCTGAGATTTCATGTCTTTCAAAGCATCTGAGAAATTCTCAGCCATTTATCCCTTCAAATTTTCCCATCTTTCCTTTTGGAAATCCTGGAATGTCATATATTAGACATTCTTATTCTAGCCTTCATATTTCTTAAACTCTTTGTATTTTCCAACTCGTTATCTCTGTATGCTGCATTCTGGGTAATTTCTTATCTCTACCTTTCAGTGCTATTTTTTTCTTCACCTGCTTTTTAGACTGTCCATTGAATTTTACATTACATTGAACTACATTTTAAATTGCTTGGAATAACTTGTTGGATGTTTATTTATTGCCTTCAATTGTGTAAAAACAAACAAAAATGAGTAAATCACTTTGTTTCCAGGGTTCTAGTTTTCCCCTTCAGGAAAATAAAATGAGGTTGGCTAGCTGCTTACTTTTCCCGTCCTGGTCAAAAATTCCATGAAGCTGTATCACTGGTATTATACTGTTGAACAAACAAGCACTATGAACAGGGAGACAGGAAGCTGGAAACCCATCATCATTTTGTTCTTTACTCCCAAAGGAAGATTGCTCCTGAGTCATGTAGGGAAACCTTTCAGCACTCTACCTCTTGGGAGCTCACAGCTGTTGCAAGGATTCGTTTCTATGGCAACAGAAGGCTTAACTCTTCCTCTGTACTCAGGATGTGCAGAGGGAAGTTACAGGATAAACTTTTAATGCTTTCCAATTTCTGGAGAGGCTGGATTTATTCTCTTAGTCTAGACAGCACTGTCCAACACAGTAGCCACTAGCCACATGTGGCTATTTAAATTACAATTAATTAAAATTTTAAACTTAATTTCTGAGTCACAAGCCATGTTTCAGGTACTAAATAGCCAGAAATTGCTAGTGACTGCTATACTTAGACAGCACATATATAGAACATTTCTGTCCCTGAAGAAAGTTCTATTGGACAGTATTGTTCTAAACTCTTCCACAATATCCTTATAGTACATGGAGAATTGGTAAATGTGTAGTTTCAGAAAAGGGATCAAGTGAACCCGTTGATACCCAGAATCTGGAAGGCTCTCTTTAGGGTAACTGCCATGCTATACCACCTATGTGTAGGAAGAATTCAGAGAGGTGGTTGCATTCTAAGAATGATTTATGGGATGAAATGGTGAACCTAAGCCCTACCTATAATTTGGTCCCGTGGGAGGAGAGGAAGCCAGTTAAGTAGAAAGGTGAACCTCAGATGTTGAATAAACTTTGGGGAAGACAAAGAAAAATTACTGCATAGGTATATTGATTTTATACAGTTGGGATTAAACTGAGAATAGGGAGGGTGAATTTGTGAGGTGACTGGAGAAAGCCAGTCCAAGGTCTTATACTTAAAATTTGACTCAGGTTGGAAATTCCTTGTAGTGAAATCATCTTTCTCCACCCTCTTAAATTGCCATCTCATTCTCCTTGGAGTTGCTGTAGAACCGTTAAAGATTCTCAGGAAGCAAAGAGATATCGTCTTCCTTCCCCCTCCCCCCAGCATACACAACTCCCACACCTTCTTCAAATATAGCAACATTTCACAGTGACTGGACTCCAGACAGAGCAAGATAGGAGGAATGTGGGTCACACCAGCCCTATCCCAACAGGCCGAGCAGAGGCAAGAGCCACTGACCCTGACCTTGTTTTGCCCACGGCAAACATTGCTAAAACTTCACTCTTTATTACGGAACTCTACGTGGACTCAGAATCCTTTTAACATAGTGCTTCAGGTGCCCACAGCCCATACGAACTAGCAGGTGTTGGCATGTGTAAGTAACTAAACCAATTTTCTGTCCTTTGCTAGGGATTTGCGGCTGGAGTTTGCTGTTCAGAGAAGGGACAGTGTTTTTGTTGACTGCAGAACAACTAATATGTGTTGGTTGAGAAAGTTTTAAAAAGTCTCTTAACTATTTATAGCCAATATACAGAGTAGGTACCTAAGTAAAAGTTGTTCAATGAAGATACACATGAAAAAGGATGGTATTTTGCAGGGTAAATAAAGATAAAGGTAATTTGTATTGGGAATGGGTTTAATACTTAGTTCATTCTGATGATTTTTCAAAGGGTTGGCAAAGGTAGCTTGGAGTTGACTTTCGGAAAAAATTAATCTGCAGGGAAAAAGATGGCTTGTAAGATGACTAAGGGGTTTAGAAAGAATTCAGAGGCAGTACTGGTAGAAGGAAAAGGAAGAACTTGTAAAAGAAAAAAATGCCTATCACAGACGAAGGGGTTGGAGGGAAGGAACTAATAGACGCTCTGCAGAAACAGAAAAGTAAACATCTTTGTGGTTTCTCAATCAGTGGGTTTTTTTTTTTTTTTTGGCAAACCTGGAAGCATGGGTTCTTCCCCCTTCATCACAAAAATAGAATATTCGTTATAAAGGTTTCAAACACTAATGTAGAAAGCAAGTGTTTCCCATGATGTCTTTGGTATGTATTTCTCCAGATTTTTGCCCCTGTGGATGAATGGATATGTAGAGAACTAGAAATCACAACTGTTTCTTACTGTCCCATGTCATTCCATGTGCATATGTGGATTTTATGTTGTTTCGGTTTTTGTTTCTGTTATAATTTCCAGAAACTTACTGTACCCGGAAGTGGAACCTAGTCACAGCAAACCTTCCCCTCCACCCCCATCTTCAGCCATTGTGCCTGTTTGGTCAAAGTCATGATGTCATAGGTTATTTATTGTCCACAAAGTTTGCCCAGAAATGCTTTTACCCGTTTACCTTTTTGCTAGAAAGACCATATTTACTATTTGGTCAAAACTTCTCTGTAAGTTGTTATAAGAGTACCCCAGGGAGACATCTCAAAGCCCCTCCTATAAATTTAGTCTGTTCTCATAGAGCAATTAAATGGTCAACTAGAAAGAGCCCAGTGCTCAGTCCCGACTGCCAAGGACACCGGCACATGAATGACACCAGGCAGTGGGATTCATTGGAGCCCATTGTCTCCCTCTGTCTTCAGTTCTGAAGCAATATGTCTGACTTGTCCCAGTGTTCCCTGCTGCTTCCCATTTTTCTCTCTGATCGGTGGTCACTTCTGTCATAGTAGACTTAAGAGCTGAGGAAATTTTTATCTTGGATACACTATCTGAGCCGCCCTAAAAGAAAATACCAAGCAAGGGCTGGGGGTGGAGACACCTCAAGCTGGGCCTGTAAGAGGGAGCTAATCATGGCTCTGCACTCAGCCAAGGGCAAACAGAAAGTCAGAGGGGCAACAGGCTGGTGGGGCCTGCAGCAATCCACTGGGACCCGAACACCTGTCTGGGGTTATATCCCACCGAGATGTCTCTCGTGGGCTCAATTCTGACAGCCCCATGGTCTGAGTAGCTGGTGAGTGACAGGCATTCTGATTCTCCTCCTTCCTCCAGTGACCTGTAGAGTGATAAAATGGCCGGTAACAAAGCATCTTCTTTGAAGTCTATCTAGCTTGTTCCTAAATGGATATGTGAACATACCCAGGCCTAAATAAGGAAAAGCACCCTTTCCTAAGGTGTCTTTTAAAGATGTTGCTATTTCATGTGACTGTCTGAGGCCAGCTGTGGGGGCAGGAAGTAAAAGTGCTGGTACAGAAGTTGGAAATTGAGTTTAGAATGAAGTTGAACCCATTGCTAATAGCAAGGTGGTAGTTTTATAGAGTTCCCGTGAGCTCACGGCCCTTCTGAGTGGCACATGGCATTTCTCCCATGGCCCCAGCAAGTGGAGGAACAGAAGCAGAATGGGAAAAGTACTTGGACAAATTCTGTAATGACTTGAGCCTCAGCCAGTCTTAATACTTGAGTCTTTGAACTCTTCCCTCATGAAACTGTTGCTTTTATAACTGTTTTTGTTGGTTACTGCATCTTTTAAAAATAAGAAACACGCACAATCTTAAACAGCAGTCTGTAATAACAGTATTACTAATAGCAGATATTTATTCATTGCTTATCAAGTGCCAGGCACAGCTTTAAATGCTTCTCATGTGTTAACTCTTAAGCCTCACCCTAAGAGGTGGTCTCTGTTACCCTATTTTACAGACGAGGAAACTAAGCCCTCATGGTTAGGGAACTTGCCCAACATTACATAGCCAGAAAGTGATGTGGCTAATGTAATAAATGGCATATTGTTACAAAGTTGTCATCAGTTTGGCCATCAGAAATAAAATTGGAATCTTTCAGCCCCATGTCCTTTCTCAAAAGCCTGTACAACATTTTTTGTAGTTCATAACAATGGTGGGAAAATTACACATTTTCTAACATGGCAGCCATAAGGATTGCTACCCATTACTGCATTTTTCTGTTCTTTATCATAACATCAGTCCTCTCAACAATCTTTGATTCCAACAGGACCTATAGTCCCATTGATCCTGTTTTTTTCCCCCCTGTCCCTCACCCCTCATGCCCTTTCCTCCATAAACTTAAATTCCAAAGTCAGTCATAGTCACTGCCTCATGTAATACACTCTCATTTCCCTTCCCCTCTTTTGCTTTGTCACCCTAAACCACAGCTCTGGGTAAATCCCAGACTTCGCCTGCCCTGTGGGTGTTCTGTGCTGGAGGAAACACGGCATGTTCTCTGGCCTCTTAATTCACGATCACCATCCTCAGGCAGATCCATAATGCCCAGGAATCCCGCTGTATTTCCATAGTCCATTCATTCTCCCACCTTCCTAGAGGACTTTTCTATACCTTCTCTCTCCTCAACTCGCCTCTCAGCCTTGGCTGCTGACCTTACTTCCTATTTCATCGAGAAATCAAGTTATTGGCACTCACCACTTCATTGAATTGAATCTCCTTCCCTGTATCTAGTTGGTCTAAGTTGTCCATTGTCTAGCAAGGGCCAAGGCCTCCACTGGTGCACGAGATTTTATTCCTGCTTGCTGAGTCAAGCGCGTTTTTCCAGCCTCCTTCCTTTCTCCTGTTCTTAACAGCATGCAAACCATTGGTGTTTCTTCCATCTTGAAAACAGCAGCAGCAAATTCTTTTGATTTTACTTCTCTCCAGGTATTACTCTATTCATCCGCTTCCTGTTATAGCAAACTTCTTAAGAGAATTCTCTTTTCTTGACTTGTCACCTCGAACCCACTCCAGTCAGCTATTTGCCCATACTACTCGGTTGAAACTGCTCTCATCAAGGGCATTGAGGACCCTTGTGTCACTAAATCCAGTAGTCCCTTCTCAGTTTTCAGTTGGGGAAAGCCAGCCACATTTGCTATTTTGGTCTCCTGGAAACATTTTCTCTACTTGCTTCCAGAATACCACTCACCTGGTTTTCTTCCTGCTTTTCTCCTTGATCTTATCTCCTTTGCTGATTCCTCCTCATTGCTATACCGCTAATGTTGAAAGGCAGGGAGGCCTGGTCCTTGGACGCTTCTCTCTGTTGAGTGAGAGCAGCCTTGGTGAGTCTTTGAGGCTGGTGGTTGTAGGTACTGTGTATATACTGATGACTCCAGAATTTACCTCTCCACTCAGCTGCTCCCTTGACCTTTTTAACTATGAGATATAATTCACACGCCATACAATTCACCCATTAAAATGAACAAATTAGTGGATTTTAGAATATTAAGAGAGTTGTACAACTATCACCACATTGAATTTTAGGACATTTTCATTACCCCGAAAAGAAACCCCATAACAATTAGCAGTAATTCTATTTCCCTCAACATACCTCAGCCCTGGGTTACTCTTAAAATTACTTTCTAGCTGTATAAATTTACCTGTTCTGGACATTTCATAGAAATGGAATCACGACATGTGGCTTTTTGTGTCTGATTTCTTTCACAGCATAATGTTTTCAAGGCTCACTTGTATTATAGCAGGTATAGTACTTCATTCCTTTTTACAGCTGAATACTATTGAATTGAGGAGTTATCACATTTTGTCTGTCATTCATCAGTTGATGTACATTTGGGTTGCTTCTACTTTTTGGCTGTTAAGAACAACATTGCTGTGGACATTCGCATGCAGGTTTTTGTGTGGACATGTGTTTTCATTTCGTCTGGTCTTATACCTTGCAGTGAAATTACTGGGTCATATGGTTGGTACCTGTGTTCCATCTTTTTGAGAGACTGCAGACTGTTTTCCAAAGAAAATTCTCCATTTTACATTCCCACGCGCAGCGTACAAGGGTTCTGATTTCACCCCATCATCTCCAGTATTTCTCATCTGTCTTCTTGAAATTAGCCATCCTACTAGTTGCGAAGTGGTATCTCATTGTGGTTTGGATTTGCATTTCCCTGAGGATATTGGGCATCCTTCCATGTGCTGCTTAGCCTTCAGTATATCTTTTTTGGAGAAATGTGTCTGTTCAAGTCTTTTGCCAATTTTTATTTGGACTTTTTTGTTGTTAAGTTGTACAATTTCTTTGTAAATTTTGGATATGGACTCATTATATATGTGATTTGCAAAATTTGTCTCCCATTCTGTTGTCTTCATTTTCTTAATAGTGTCCTTTGAGGCACATAGGTTTTAATTTTAATGAAGGCCAATTTATTTTTTCTTTTGTTGCTTACACTTTTGGTGGCATTTAAGAAATATTTAAGAAATTGTTGCCTAATTCAAGGTAATGGAGAGTTACTCCTGTGTTTACTTCTAAGAGTTTTATAGTTTTAATTCTTACACTTAGGTCTTTGATCCGTTTTGAGTTAATTTTTGTATATAGTATGAGGTAAGGGTCCTACTGCCTTCTTTGGCATTGAGATATCTAGATGTCCCAGCACCATTTATTGAAAACATTATTCTTTCTCTATTGACTGATCTTGGTACCTTTGTCGAAAATCGCTTGAGCATGTAGTTTATTTCTGTACTGATAGACAGTATGCCAAAACTGTTTTGATTACTGTAGTTTTGTGGTAAATTTTGAAATCAGGAAGTATGTCTTCAGCTTCATTCTTTTTCAAGATTGTTTTGGCTATTTGAGGTTGCTTGCAGTTTCATTTGCATTTTAGGATCCGCTTACCTACCCACTTCTGTAAAAAAGGCAGTTGAGATTTTGATAGGGATTGGGGTGGATCTCTGGATCAATTTGCGGAGTATTGCCACCTTAACAATATTAAATCTTTCAGTGCATGAACACGGGATGTCTTTCTATTTATTTCGATTTTCTTTTATTTCTTTCAGCCATGTTTTGTAGTTTTCATTGTACAAGGCTTGCCTTTTTCTTTCAAAGTTCATTTTTCCTCTTGATTGTTCCAGTGCCAAATGTCGAAGACTATCTTTCCCCTCTTGAATTACCATGGAACCTTTATAGAAATCCTGCTAACCATAGACTGTATTCTCTTCTGCTCTGTATGTCTGTCCTTATGCCTGTACCACACTCCTTTGATTATTGTGGTGTTACAATAAGTCTTGAAATCAAATATTGTACATCCTCTACTTTATTCTATTTAATAATTGTTGAGGGTCTTCTCAACCCTTTGCATTTCAATATACATTTCCAAATCAGCTTGTAAATGTCTAGGAAAAAACCTGCAGGAATTTTTATTGGGACTTAGTGAAATTTATGAATAAATCTGAGGAGAGTTAACAACTTAAGACTGCAACTTCCAATCTATGAAAGTGGTATTTCTTTAGTCTTTTAAGTGAACTTGAATCTCTCTCAGCAATCTTTCGTAGTTTTAAAATAAAGGCCTTGTACGCATTTTTAGACATTTATCTCTAAGTACAGTATTCTATGTTTTTGAAAAAATAATTTTAGGTTTATTGTTGTAAAGTACACGTAACACCATCTTAACCACTTTTAAGTTTAGTAGTGTTTAGTATATTCACACTGTTGTGTGACCAATCACCTGAACTTGTTTATCCTTTAAAACCCAAACTCTTTCCCCATTAATAGCTTCCATTTCTCTCTCTTTTAGCCCTTGGCAACCACCGTTACACTTTCTGTTTCTATGAGTTAGCCTACTCTTGCTACCTACCTCATATAAGTAAAATAATATGGTGTCTGTCTTTTTATAACTGGCTTATTTTACTTAATATAATATCTTCAAGGTTCATGCCAGAGTTTTTTTTCTTTTTAAGACTGATTAATAATCTGTTACATGTACTATACCACGTTTTTATTATCTTTTCATCCACTGATGGACATCTGAGTTGCTTCATCCTTTGGCTCTTGCGAATAATGCTGCTTTGAATATGGGTGTGTAAAATTTTGCTTTCAGTTTTTTTTGCATATGTACCCGTAAATGGTATTGCTGGATCATATGATAATTCTATTTTTAAGTTTTTGAACTGTTATACAGTTTTACATAGTGGCAATACCAATTTACATTGCCACCAACAGTATACAAGGGTTCTCTTTTCTCCACATCCTCACCAACATTTGTTATCTCTTGTTGTTTGGATATTAGACATCCTAATGGGTGTGAGGTGCTATCTCATTGCAATTCCCTAAATGATTAGTGATGTCGAGCATCTTTTCAAATGCTTGTTGGCTATTCGGATATCTTCTTTGGAGAAATGTTTGTTCAAGTCCTCTATTTATATATATCTAGATAGATAGCTATCTAGATAGATAGACACACAGACTCACAAGCACACGCACACGCACACAGCACCCAGGCATGCACGCCTACAGCACCCAGTCTTTCTAGGTGGTTTCCCATCCAAGTACTAACGAGGCCCGACCCTGCTTAGCTTCCGAGATCAGACGGGATCGGGCGTGTTCAGGGTAGCAAAGCTGTAGACCCTCTGTCCATTTTTAAATCGGGTTATTTTGTTTTGTTTTGTTTTCGTCGTTGATGAAATGTAGAAGTTCTTTGTATATTCTGGATATTGACCCCTTATCAGATATACGATTTGCAAGTATTTTCTCTCACTCCATAGGCTTGTTTTTATGCTCTGTAATGCCCTTTGGTGCATAGAAGTTTCTAATTTTGATGTGGTTCAGTTTATCTGTTTTTACTTTTGTTGCTTGTGCTTTTGGTATCATATTTGTCAATGGTATGTTTAAAAACTTCTTTTTCCTATATTTTGTTGGTAGTCTGTATAAACAAAATTGACTTTTGTATAATGATCTTTTATCTTATGGCCTCATTAAATTAACTGACTGGTTTTAGTGGCTTTTGTGTAGTTCACAGAACTTTCCACACGTAATTACATTATTTGATAATTGAGACAGCTTGACTTTTCAAATCTGTTTCTTCATTGCACTGGCTAGGATCTCCAGTAACATCCTTGGCTTGCTCCCAACCTTAGTGGAAGCATTCAGTCTTCCATTATTCAGTTTGATGCTAGATGTAGGTGTTTCATAAATTTTCTTTTTATTTCTAGTCATCAATGGCTGTTGATTTTTGTCACCATCAATTGAGATGATCATAGCTTTTTTTCTCCTTTATTCCTTTAGTATGATGAATGACATTGATTTCAAAGAGAAAACCAATTCATTTGGTTATGATAAATTATTTTTATGTGACTTTTATTTCAATTTGTTAGAATTTTGTTAAGAATTTTTAATTTTATGTTTATGGAGGGTAGTTGTAATTTTTATGTAATATTTTTGTTTTGTTTTGGTATCAGTAATCTTGGCCTGATACAATCATTTGGGAAGTGTGTTTCTTTTCTTTTTCCTAGGATTTGCTGTATAGTATTTTTTTTCTTTCAAGGTGATTGATAGAATTCACCAGGAAAGCCTTCTGGGCCTGGAGTTTTCTTTGTTGAAGAGTTTAACTAAAAATTTAATTTCTTTAATAGGTATATGGCTATTCAGGTTATTTCTTATCAAGTAAGCTTTAGTAGTTATCATTTTTGTGTAATTTGTCCATTTCTTTTGATTTGTTAAATACGTTAACAAAAAGTTGTTTGTAATATTTCTCTATTTCCCTTTTAATGGCTATAAGGATGTTTAGGGGGTGACCCATCTCTCATTCCTGACATTGATAACTTGTGTCCTATATTTTTTCTGATTAGTCTGGCTAGAGATTTATCAATTTTATTGTTTCAGTGAACTGCCTTCAATTTCATTGATTCAATCTGTTGTATTTCTGCCTTTTATTTATCCTTCTTTCAGTTTAATTTGCTCTTCCTTTTCTAGATCTTAAAGGTTGAAGTTTTATTAGATCACTGATTTTAGACCTTCCTCTTTTCTAATATAAGCATTTAAAGCTGTAAATTTTCCTGTAAATGATGCGTTATTTAGCTTTTTTGTATTATGTGTACTATATATTTTGATATATTGTACTTTTTCATTCATTTCAATATATTTTCTAATTTTGTGTTGTTTTTTTTCTATGACTCACAGATTATTAGAAGTGTATTATTTAATTGCCAGATACTTGGGGATTTTCTAGATTATGCTTCAGGTATTAGTTTAAATTAATTTTTAATTTAAATTCTTTTGTGATCAAAAGAATTTGTATGACTTGAATCCTCTTAAATTTTGAAATTTGTTTTGTGGCTCAGAATGTGTTCTAGTTTGGGGAATGTTCCACATTCACCAAAAGAATGTGTTTTCTTTTCCTCTTGGTTGGATTTTTCTCTCCATGCCAGGTCAATTTGGTGTTTTTAAAAATCTTTCAGAACTACACTGATTTTCTGCCTACTTGTTTTATCAATCACAGAGGCAGAGGCAGTGTTAAAATCTTCAATGATTGTAGCTACTACAGCTTTCTTTTGATTAATGTTTGCATGGTTATCTTTTTCTACCCTTTTACTTTGAATCCCTTTGTGTCTTCCAAATTAAAGTGAGCTTTTTAGAGAAAGCATTTAATTTTGTCAATGCCTTTAACTGGAATGTTTGCTTTTAATGCAAGCATTGATGTGATTGCTTTAAGTTGACCATCTTGCTTTTTTTCCCCCCTGCCTCTGTTCTTTGTTTATTTTTTCCTTTTTTTTCTGACTTCATTTAGACTAAGATCAATTTTTTTATTGTATTTCTGTTGTTAGATTTTTAAAATTAATATTATTGGGTGACATTGGTTAAAAACATCATCTAGGTTTCAAATGTATAATTCAGTAACCCTTCACATATATATTGCATTGTGTATTCACCACCCAAAGTTAAATTTTCTTCTGTCACCATGTATCTGACTTTCCTTTCCCCGTCTACCTCTCCCCTCCCCCACTTCCCTCTGGTAACCACTAATCTGCTGTTCATGTCCATGAGTCTCTGTTGCTTTCAGTTTTATATCCCACATGTGAGTGAAATCATTTGGCTCTCAACTTTTTCTGTCTGACTTATTTCAACTAGCATGATAATCTCAAGATCCATCCACGTTGTCCCAAATGGCAGTATTTGATCTTTTCTTACGGTATATAGATACATCTCGTTGTATATATGTACCACATCTTCTTTATCCAATCATCTACTGAAGGGCACTTTGGTTGTTTCCATGTCTTGGCCACCATGAAGAATGCTGCTCTGAACATCGGGGTGCACATATCTTTGCAGATGTTTTCAAGTTTTGGGGGTAGATATGTAGAAGAGGGAGTGCTGAGTCATATGGTAATTCCGTTCTTAATTTTTAAAGCAACCTTCATACTGTTTTCCATAGTGGCTGTACCAATTTACGAGATTTTTTTAATTCCATTTTATCTCCTCTATAGGCTTATTAGCCTTTTATCTTTTTGGCTTAGCTTAGTTTAGTGGTTGCTCTAGGTTTTACAGTATATAAATATCTTTAACTTATCACAGCATACCCCCAGTTAGTATTACATTGCTTCGTGTATAGGGTAAGAACCTTGCAGCAGTATTCTTTCATTTATTTGCCTTCGGTAGAAGATCCCTAAGTCCTTTATCTCTGCCTCAAATTCAACAAATATGCTTGAGAGGACAGTGAATGAATAGGCCCTAAATAATAGCATTCAGATTTCACAGTTCATATAGCAGACTTTGTAAGATCTTGAGCAAATCGTATAAAACTGAGACCTGAAAAGCACATATGTTCTTTTTTTTGGAGGGGGGGGGTTCTATCAGTCAGATGACTAAAAGAGCAAGAGAAATTTTAGTATAACAGACAGGTGAAGACTGACTAGCTATAATTAGTAGCAGACTGCCATTATCAGTTTGATGCCAATTAGAGTAGAGGATTCAACTTACTACCTTATGTAAGAATCAAGAAGGATCACATTAGGACTCTTCGGTCCCCTAAACCCTAGCAGAATTAAGCTCTTCCACCTGCCAGCATCCTTCTAGATATGAAGAATGTTTGTCCTATTTCAACCAAAGCATTCCCCTCTCTCTCAAGCAGTAAACTCAAGGACTTGTTATTACTTCCCAACGCTAAAGTAAAGTGTCCACCAGCTAGCTCTCAGTTGTGAGCTGAGATCACTAAGACTTGTGTGGCTGCTTTGAGCTTAGAGCTCATCTCTGTCTAGTGGACTTGGGTGATGTATGTTTATGTATATATACGTATGTTTAAGTCCCCTGAGTACTCGGAACTGAGCCATATATAATTCATTTTCTTTATTGTGTTTGCTTAGAGTATGTTCAAGAAAATCCTTGGCCTATGCAGCGCTTTATAGGTTCAGTTGCATTGGTTTGGGAGAAAAGAGAGACAGGAAACATAAACTTGACATTTCTCGAGTACTTGTTCAGTGCCAGGCTTGCCATCTTTCAGATGGGAAATGACAGAGACAAAATTTCAGTCTGCCTGACTCTAGCATCATCTTTTGCACCCTTTGTGAGGGATGGTATTTTAGATGTAATTGGGTTTAAAATCTCTTTCCAATTATAAAATTGATAGAGGGTGCTGATACATAGAGGGAAGAACAAAATGGATAATACTGTTGAAATCTACATCTTTTGTTCCCGTTTGAGCAAACTCTTGAGTGGAACACATTGACAGGTTGGTGTGTCATGGCAGTCTTTTGCCCCATCTGGCCTTTTGGAGAGACATAAAACTTGCTTTTTCAGTATAAAATTCAGAAAGCAACAAGACTTTTGTCAATAGATGTGGAAAGTTCTGTAATAAGGAAGTAGGTTTGTTCTGGCTTATGAACACATATTTTCCTCCCCTGGTGGCTAAGTTTAAGGCATCTCGCATCCCTGAGGTGTAGAGACCAAGTCCATACATGTTGACTACATTTACCTAGAAGAATGTTCGAGAGCAGAACAGAAACCTATTTTTGTTTGTTGTTAGCTAACAAAACCTACTCCAAAACTTAATGGCTTAATACCACAGCCAGTATTTGCTAATAATTCTATGACTCAGGGATCTAGGCAGGGCTCAGCAGGGCTCTTCTCTGCGGCTTCAGCTGGGGCATCGCCTGAAGCTGTTAGAGTCAGGTACTGGAGGTGGAACATCTAAAACGGCTTCGTTCCTACATCTGGCACCTTGGTGGGGAGGACTGGGAGGCAAGGACCTCTCTCTCCGAGTGGCGCTCTTTCTCCTTGGCGAGCTTGGGCTTAGTTGCATGGCAGCTGGATTCCGAGAGCAAGCATCCCGAGAAGTGGAAGCAGAGCTGCCATTCTCTAAGGACAGCAGAAGTTACATGCTTTCACTTCCTCTACCTTCTGTGGATCAAAACAAGAATTCAGGCTGCCCTGTGACAAAGGGCAAGGTAGGAGAGAATGAGCCATTGCAGCGGAGCCTGTGGGATGGATGATAGTGTTGCAGCTCTCTTTAGAAACGCGATCTGCCTCAGAATCCTTTCCCTGGAGAACTTGAGCCCCACCCGGGGCCAGTTAGGTCAGAATCTGAAGAAACCGAGATGCCTTTGGGGAAATCCCAGGTGTGCACTCATCCAGGGCCTCAGTCTGGCTCTTTCCAGCTCATGCAACGTGGCACCCCAGGTAGCGAGACTGATCCCTCTCCTTTGAACCATATTGACAAGATAATTGAAATAATTTTAAGTGCTGTTACGTTTTTTTCCTAGGACACGGTCCTACTTCTATAAAAATTTCCCGTCTGCTCCCGCATACACTGATGTTGAGTACTATTGTTTGTATAAGGGTAGAAAACATGGTGAGTTCCCGGTAAAAAGTAGGTCTTCTGTGTCTGTGTCTTCTGTGATGTAACACAGCGTTAGACTCCAGTAGGTACGCGGGTAGTTGTTGAATTGAACCATTAAAAATGGCCCTGCTGCTGCTGAGTGCTATCGAGTGCCCGTCAGAATGGTGATGCTGTAGATCAAACAATTACACATCTCTGTTAAGAATTTAAAAAGACGTGCGATCTTGCACTTGAACACATTTAAAATTACATGCAACTTGAAAAGTGGCCTACACATTTTTAAAGGAGAAAACATTCTTTTAAATCTTGAAGTGTATCTAAGATACCTTGAATAAATATAATTTACCTCTCTGAAAATTATTTAGGAAGGCCTAAGGCAGAACCCTTCTGACTTGGAGCCATTTACAATATATGACATTTACTTTGTCATTTTCAACACAGGAACAATTTTGCTCTTGAAACTACTTATAAAGGTCTTGGAGTTAACGGTATATGAGAATATTATAGTTTATGGTGTGCTAAACCACGATTCTTCCTATACCGGGCTAAGATGTAGTGTCCCAGGTCTTCATTCCTAAAGCTTCAGCTTAATAGATCTTTGGTGGGACTTTGGACTGTGAATTATTGCTGAGTGTTTCTGGAGGGTCTTAGAAATGTGAATTAATGGGCACCTCCCCAGACCTGAATTTATACCTGGAGTGGGGCTATCTCTGAGATGTCTGAGTTTTAACAGGTTTGTCAAGTGATTTTTACATGCACTTATAGAGAACTCATTTCTTAGTTCTGAAAACGCCATTTTTACTAGAAAGTATCCCACAAGATTTTCTTTATGTATAGGACCATGCAGTTAGAGATCCTCCAGACATTGGGGCTGACTTTTTTTTTTTAAGCTGAGGTATAATTTACATGCCATAAAATTGATCTATTGTAAATGTACAATTCAGTGGTTTTTAGTAAACTTAAAGCATTATGCAACTATCACTGAAATCCTATTTTGATAGCACTTCCCCTGCCCCCCAGACATTCCATTATGTCTGTTTGTAGTAGGTCCCTGCTCCCACCCTCAGTCCCAGACAACCACTAATCTGCTGTCTCTAGATTTGCATTTTCTAGAAACTCATTATAAACGAAATCGTACAATATTGTCTTTTGCATTTGGCTTTTTTCACTTAGATTCATCCATGTTGAGCATGTTGTTTCTTTTTATTGCTAAATAGTGTCTCATTGTATGAATTCACCATGTTTTGTCTATTCACCAGGCGATTGTTTTCAGTTTGAGGCAATTATGAATGTTACTGCTGTGAACATTCACATACAATTTTTTGCGTAGACACGTTTCCATTTGGTAGGTCTAAGTTTAAGCTTTTAGGAAACTGACAAACTTTTCCAAAGTGGCTGCACGTCTCATCAATGGATGAGGGTTCCAGTTCTGTCACATCCTCATACCACCTGTTTTTGTCAGTCTTATGAATTATAACCATTCTAGTAGATATGTAGTGGTATCGCATCACGTTTTTAATTTGCATTTCTCCAGTGACTAATGATGTTGAGTCCCTTTTCATGTGCTTGTTGTTATTAGAAATGCCTATCTCATCTTTGAAATGTCCATTCAAACCTTTGCCCATTTATTTTTATTTGTCATCTTACTGAGTTGTACAGATTCCTTATATGTTATTCTGGATATGTCCTTTATCAGCTGTAATTTGCAAGTATTTTCTCCTAATACATGGCTTGTTTTTTTGTTTTCTTATATGGTGTCTTTTGAAGAGCAAACATTCTAAATGTTAATTAAGTCCAATTTATTAATGTTTTTCTTTCATTGATCATGTTTATAATGTCAAAAATTTTTTTGACAGTCCAAAGTCACAAAGATTTTCTCCTATGTTTTCATGTAGAAGTTTTATAGTTTTAGCTTACATACATACATCTGTGTTTCATTTTGAGTTACTTTTGGGGTATGGTGTGAGGTAAGGGTCTAAATTCCTTTTTCTTTTTTTACACATGTACGTTCATTTGGCTTAGCACCATTTGTTTAAAAGACTGTCCTTTCCCACTGATTTCCCTCGGCAAAATCAGCTGGTCATAAATATAAAGAATTATTTCTGGACACAATTCTGTTCCATTGATTTATACGTTTATCATTATCTTGGTTATCTTGGTTTATAGTAAGCTTTGAAATCTAGTATTGTTCTTTTTCAAAAGCGTTTTGGCTATCCTAGGTTCTTGGTATTTCCACCTAAATTTTAGGATTAGCTTGTTGATTTCTACAACACCGTTACCTGTTTTTGAATCCTGATGTTTTTCATTCAGGAGTCTTTGCGACCTCTCAGAGAGGAGCTGAAACTGACTCACCGCCGTTTGAGAGGCTGTAATAAACGGTTCCTGAGAGACACTTGATGCATTGGCATGTCTCCAGGATAGCCATGCTATGTTCAGCAGCTAGTGAAAACAGGCCGGGGCCGGCCCCGGAGCAGCACTGCCTGGAGTGAGAAGCGTGCGTCTACGGTAAAGAACAAACTGAGGATGCGGCGTTTCCCTCTCCCTCCTTCCCTCCTTCGCTCCCCCTCTCCCTCTCTTTCTTTTCTTCCTTATTTTAAAGCCACCTTTATACCAGTGAGTTCTGAAGCAGCCTGACCAGGTCTGGTCCCTTTTCACTGCGTTATGGACAGCTTTGTGATTGAATGCGTGCGTGCATGCGTGTGTGTGTGTGCACGCGCGTGTATTTGAATGCTTTTATCGGATTTTTTTTCACCTGTTCTCTTGCCTAAACCTGTAACACATTATCACTCAAACCAGACATGCTTTTATCTTTTCAGCAGCTTGCAAGAGAGGAAACTCTGGTGCTTCCCTTCCTCAATTTGACTTAGACGAACATTGTATCTTTCTTGCAAATGCTGGCCGTTTAACGTTTAAATGTGTGTTTCTTTTGAACAGACTGCCTTCCAGACTGTGTAGTTCTACTTCCCCAGGCGTTTTTGTACCAGATTCATTTAAACCCAACTACTAGTTATTGAGCATTTGACTATATGCAGGGCATCGTTGTAGGCCCTAATAGATGTGTGGAAATGGGTGAAGTGTGGTTCTTGTCCTCATGGAGCAGAGTCTGGGCAAATGGACAGTGTGCAGTGTAAGTACACACAGGTGGCTACGGAAGGTGGTACTTAGGAGATCGGGGCATCTTCGCTCTGGATGGAGTACTGGTTTTCCAAGAAAACTGCTGTGAATCAGGAGCTACCTTTGCTTCATATTTTAAAACCATGATCCTGACTTTGAGAATTTAATCCGTGGAAATCTCTTGTGGTGGTTCAGCCATCAGCCGTGCTAAGTGTAGGCCAAATCGAGTGCTTGACTTGCAGGCCGCCTTGTCCTGTTGACTCACTTCGCTGCCACTGATTTTGCAAGGCTCTAAGATGTATTTTTAATTAAGTACTTTGATGGGCGTTCTGTTTTTCCCTCGGAGAAAGGGTTGTATGTATAACAAACAAACCAAGAGCGACGTGCTTATAAATGGAATAACATCATATGTAAGCACCTCATCTGTTATTTAATATATTATTCCCCAACGGGAGCTTAGTAGGGTTCTGTCACCTTTGGGCCTCTCAAAAGTGGGATTTTTTTTTTTTCTCTAACATTGTTTAATACTTCCGCCAGAAAAAGGATGTGGCAGAGGATTTGAAATAGCGATTCTCTTAGCTGCCTTTCCCGTCCCTTTCTGTGCTGCAGGAAACCCCGTCTTCAGCTGAATCTCCTCGCAGGTGTCGTCGCACCAGTGGGTGGTGCTTGTCTGGTGGCCTCATGGATCCGGTTAGGGACATGTTCTTTGAGCAGTCTGTGTCAGAGTTTTGTTTGTTTGTTTTTAATCTAACCCACGCCCATGCAAACCAGGTTCCCCATGCCAGTACCAGAATAACCCTGGCCGGGGCTCAAGAAAAACCTGGTAACTGACCTAAAATTAAATGCATGAACTCTGCCTGCCCTTTGCATTATGGTTTTTTGTTAGGTATTCTTGACTTTTTTTTTTTTTTTCCATTAGGAAAAGCCTGGGAAGTAGAAATTTTAGTTATTAACCTAGATATAAAGGTGGGATGGGTGAGTGGAAAAGTTAACTGCTGATAAGCATAGGTGGGGGCAGTGCAAATTTTACTGGATCTAAGGTGTTTTTTTTTTTTTTTTTTAACTTAGCAATAAAGATTCCAGAACGTTATCAATCACCGGCCCTATCTGAGTGATCCATTTTAGGGTGGTACCTTGACTTTGAACGTGAACCACATTGCATCTGGTGCCTGTAAGCCTGCATTGCTCTTTTGACTCATCTGAATCTTCTCTTTAATGATCTCACTGAGTACTCGCAGGTAGAAAGTGTGTGGCATCTTTATCCCTGACACCTGTCAGATTGTAGGAGGTCACGCAAGCCATGAAAAAGGGGCACGACCTAAAGTTGGTTTTATTTTGACTTAATAATAAGCATCTCAGAAATTAAATCACTTTTTTTGATTCTTTGATGGTTTTACCTTACTGCTGGGGTGGTGGTATTGTGTGAGTGAGCTTAGGGTCACTGCATGTGTGTGCAGATAGTAGAAAAAAGTGTTATGGGACTTTTTAAAACATTGTGAGCCTCTTAGAATTTAATGTTCACATTTATCTAGACCTCAAAGAGTTCTTTATTTAAAAAAAAATGAATCACTTCAAATAAATAGGACAGTAAAGAAAAGAATATGTGCTTATCACCAAAATGAAATATATGTATTTATTTTTATTCCTGTGGCTTTACCTGTGCTTGTACCACTTATATGAATACCCACTATTTTGTGAGTATGTTAAAAATAAAAATATATAATGTATTCATCTCTTTGCAAATTTTGTTTTGTATTCAGTTATTTTTTTAATGTATCCATGCAGATCCACCGCATTATAAGGACATTAATCATATTGGCTTAGGGCCCACCCTGATCACTTTATTTAACCTAATTACCTCTTTACAATCCTATCTCCAGATATGTCACATTTTGGGCTACCAGGGGTTGAGTTCAACGTAGGAATTTGCAGGGGGACACAATTCAGGTCATAACACTTTCTTGGCTCAGCCATGTAATTCACCCCAGAATTAAAGCATTGTCGGTGGTCGTCCTTGATTTGCTCCTGACCGTAGAGGGGTTTTAGAGAGGATGTTTCTAAAGCTTCACCGAAAGTGATTGCTGCTCTGGGATTATGGATGCCTGTCACTGGTTTAAAAAAAGTTTCTTTCTCCACTTTGTTCATTCTCAAGAATGGGTGTTGGACTTTCCAAGCCTGTGAGCCTCACCTTGTCAAGTTAGAGTTCAGGAAATGTAAATGCCTGGCCGTCCTCACTGCACGCTAGGTTGGGAGGAGCAGCGTGAGGTGGTGGAGGCCGCATGTTGATGGTGAAGTTCTAGCATGTGATGGCGTCAGGGGTAGTATGATGGTGGCTTTTTTCTCAAGTGTCCCTGAGGTGGGAGGCTCCTCATCAGTCCGGTTTTGTGGTGTGGTTTCTGGCCTTGTCTCTAGAAGCTTAGCTTCCAGTCCATGTTGCTCGGCCACCATCCTTTTAATTAACTTTATTTGTTTGTTTGTTTGTTGTTAGTTTGTTTTGCCTAAACACCATAGTCATTTTCTGCTGGTTGCTGTGAGGAACCTTCTTTTGGCCTAGTTGTCCCCCCGTCTACTCTCTTTGATTATATTCTGTGGTTCTTTCCTAGATTTTTTAGTTGGACGCACCAGTGGTTTTCCATTATTTTACATGAATTTTGCACCCATTTAAAGTGTACAGTTAAGTGGGGTTATTTTTTAGTATATTCAGCAGTCGTCACCACTGTCAAGTTTAGAATATCCTCGTTACCCCAAAAAAGAAACTCCACACCCTCCAGACATCGCCCATTTCTCCCCAAGTCTCCAGTGCTCGGCAGTGGACTTCCTATTTGCATAGATTTGCCTGTTCCAGTACATGCATTTGAAATTCCCCCCCTGGGTTCTGCTTTGCTGTATTCCATAGCTCTTTTTGATCATAGAGAGGTTGTAAAACCACTTTGATATTAACATAAGAAGCCTTATGTTAATTTAGTATTCAGGATTCACGGCTATATAGTGAAAATATTCTTGGATCTTTTGGTGAAGTTGGCAGTTACATTTCCTTAGATGATCCAACCCAAATGCCTACAATTATTGACTGTGTTTTAAGTCGTATGGAATCAAGATTCCCCTGAATTAAATGAACTCTCCATCATAGATCTCCTGAGGATTTGCTCATTTTTATAATTTACTTGGATTGAAACCATTTTAAATCATTAAGTGCTTCTAGTTCTTTCTTTCATTCCTTCTTTTTTAACCTCCACACTCATTACCCTGTTTAATTGCATTGATACTTACACGTTTTTATGTTCATAAATGTACAAGATGTATATTTTCCCCAACATGTCATTTTGAAAATTTTTAATCCTATAGAAAACTTGAAAGAATGGGATAACGAACACCTATATACCCCCTCACCTAGATTCAGCCAATTTGAACTTCTCTTCCCTCTCATTCCCTATATCTCTCTTATTTTTTTTTCTGAACCATTTGAAAATAAGCTGTAGCTATCATGACATTTACTAATTAATACTATCTAACATTTTGTTCTTATTCAGATTTCCAGTTGTCCCCAAAATGTCCTTTTTCTTGTTTACCTTTTCCTTACTCCCTGCTTTCCTCTCCTTCCATAGTATCTTACCGTTTGGATTTTTTAATCCTTTTATGTCTTTAAGCTTTACACTAATTTTACAGGATTTTTCAGGTTGTACTGTTTTGGGATTCCTGCCCACGGTGGATTGTTTCCCCCGCTGTTTTGTAATTTTTGACTGTAAACTCATCATGAGCAGGGTATAGGAGGTACAGGCCTGTGGTTGTAGATCTCAGGAGAAACTTTCTTCTGTGTGTAGCACAGGCAGACAAGCCTCTTTTCCCACCCTCATTTTCTTTTTTCAGTCCTCTCTCAATTTCTGTCACTTGGGGATTTCCAGTTCTTTTGTTCTCCGATAGTATTAGATATCTGTAGCATGTAGCAGTAGGGCTTTCTGGTTATCTAGACTATCATCGTTCTGTAACTGGAAGTTCTCGTTGTCATTTTCAGAAGTAAGACCTGGCACGTCAAGAATTTTTAAGGCTTAGGGTTAGTCTTCTGTGAACTTTCAACAAGTGACTAAAGTCGATATCTTTCTCACAATTTAACAAGTCCTGGAATTTTAGCTTCCCAAACTATTATTAATCCTGATTACAAAAATATTACAAATTATTTTTTTAAATGGTTGGGGGTCAGAACTGGTGAGGTGGTGGAAAGTATAATGAAGTTGTTATAGAAGCCACTGGGTGTCTTGTTTTCCTTAATCTTTCAGTTCTTAAGAGCATTAGTACATTTAAATGTGTCATAGTGGTTTCCTTTTCAATATGATCAAGCTGAAGCAAAGTTATTACATTTTAAAAGATGAAAAGAATCATGGTTCACTCCCCTACTGAGGTAGTAGTTTAAAAGATTTGACTTTTTACCATTTTCTTGTTTTAGACAGGAGCTTATTTTCAACAACAGATGGAAATAGCTGTGTCTAGAGCATGTCCCTCATGCTTCTTATGAAATTTACAAGGAAATGATGGTTTGGGAGCTCTCAAAGATAAAAGAACCCCATTTTGACAAACCCAGGCTTTGGTATGATAGGCATGAAACGCTTTGGTATGATAGGCATGAGAAACTTATCTATAATTTTCAGTTTCCAATTTAGCAACTGCATCAGTGTAACTAAAAATCAGCTTTTTTTCTCTCCTTTTGGCCCACCTGATATACCTTTTTTCACCGAAAATTACCTATTTAGATTATCTCAATCCTAGTATTTTATGTAATGCCAAGATTACTATCCTAAAGAAGGATAAATGGCTCAGAAATGTCAATGAACATTTTTGGTACTTGATTGCTTTGCTTTAGTTTTTGAATTAGAAAATGGAGGGTTTCGTGCTTGAGAAACCTATGGACTTTCTGTACAGTAAGTGCTTAGACTAAATTAGTAGTTCATAACTATGGTACAAGATCGAAACAAGGAAATTGACATTGGTACATTTGGTACGGTCCACAAACCTTATTTAGATTAAATCAGTTTGACATGCATCCGTGTGTGTGTGTGTGTGTGTGTGTGTGTGTGTGTGTGTGTGTGTAGTGTATGCAGATTTATCAC